>NW_020717115.1:106383-116701 GCF_900518725.1 Notechis scutatus | reverse complement strand
AGAGGGAGGGAGGGAGGGAGGGAGAGAATGAGAGAAGGAGAGAGGGAAAAAGAAAGAGAGCCAGAGAGAGAAAGAGGGAGGGAGACAATGAGGGGTGAGAAAACACTGGGAGCCACAAAACCTGGGTAGGCGTGGCAATGGTGGGGTCATGTGACTGGGTGGGAGAGACACATGATCTTGGCCACGCCCACCTAGGTTTTGTGGCTCCCGGTGTTTTCTCTTCTGTGAGAAACCGGTCCGAATGGCTTCTTTGAGTGTTGAAGGTTGCCGACTCCTGGACTAGACCTACCCAGTTCCTGCGAGCATCCTTGGTATGTTTTATCCCCCAGCCCCCCCCCCACCCCCACGAACTGGATTCAATCCACACTGACTTCTCCCCCGCCGTGGTTGCAGTCACCGAGACCCCCGTTCACACAACCCTTAACCTGCCGCCCTATGCAGTGCATGTCTGAACCCAGATTTTCCTTGTGGACGCAGGCACGGCTTAAGGGGAGACGTCCACCAGTGCAAACCCCCCGTTGCAGGGAGCCACAGCTGCAGTATGACCCTCTTGCAGATGTTCTCCACCGATCCTTACGTGCTCAACGTGACAGCTGTCAATCCGCTGGGGACAGCCAGCGATTTCTTTCTGGTCTCCCTGGATCAGATCAGTGAGTTTTACAAGGATTTCTCCCTCCTATATACCCTACAAGGGACGTTTTTCTGCAGTCGTGGAGTGGCAGAGGTCGAAGGGGTGGCTAAGATGCTGAGCTTGTCGATCAGGGAAGCTCGGCGGTTCGAATCCCCAGCATCGCTGAGCTCCCAGGACTTGTTCCAGCTTCTGCCAACCTAGCAGTTCGAAAGCACATTAAAAAAAATGCAAGTAGAAAAACCGTGTTTTTCAATCTTGTCAGCTTTGAAGACATGTGAACGTCAATAGAGTGGTCAATGTCTGGAATACTCTACCCGACTCTGTAGTTTCTTCCCCAAACCCCAAAAACTTTAACCTTAGACTGTCTACTATTGACCTCACCCCTTTCCTAAGAGGTCTGTAGGGGGCGTGCATAAGCGCACCAACGTGCCTACCGTCCCTGTCCTATTGTTTCTCTTATTCTTCTTTTATTTTTCTTATATGTACCCATTTCATGTATTCACAACTATGTATACACTTATACTTATTATCTTGTAAACAATTGGCAAATCAAATAAATAAATAAATAAATAAATTCTATGCTGGGAGTTGAGGAACTCTGAGAGTTGAAGTCCACAGGGCTTAACATGGCCCAGGTTGCGAAACGCTGGATTAGAGCATGTAAAAAAAGGATTATGGGTGTTCCTAGGAAGCATGGCCGAACTCAAATGCCAGCCTTTTATTTATTATATACTAGCTGGATACCCGTGCTTTGCTGTGAAACTATCTGATCAGGATTAGTTTTGGGGGAGGAAAATAAGGGGGAGAAAATTCTGCCTCTGCCTACCAGCATCCATCGGTATTCATCTGGCTAATGTCCTGTCAGTGTGTGAAAGAGTTGAGGGCTGTTTGGAAAGTGAAACAGTATTTGTGTGAGCAAGGAGCGTGGGCGTGGCTTAGCTCAACTGTTCTGTAGTAAAGCTGCATGGTTGCTGTGAAACTGAAACGGAACCTCCTCTCCTCTGCTTGTGTTTTGCATTTGGAACAGATTTCTTTTCAGGTGGGGAGGGGGAGTAGAACTCCTTAGCATCAGAGCTTGTTAATAATAATAATCATATAGGAAATACTAATGCTCTAATGGTCATTTTGAAAAATCCTTTCTTACTGAGCACCTAGAAGCCAAGAGGAACATGCCTGTTAAGTTTCAAGTTTGTAGGCTTTACGGTTCTGGAGATTTTGTGATGATGCGTGAGGGGTCTTTCGCTTTTATATATATATATATATATAGATTGATTGATTGATTATTTGCTTGATCGCCCTTGGGGATCAGACGTCATGGATTGCGAATAAGCCAACCGACGTAAAACAGATAGAAACACTTTGTCCTTCTCTTAGGAGAAGGTTTGACACTTTTATGGCACATGGATTAGTAGCTGCAATAAGGTTATTTCTCATATCTTGATGTGACCCGCTTTTATTTTTTCCCCCCCATTACAAGTAGTCCTTGACTTACGACCGCAATTGAGCTCAAAATTTCCCATTGCTTAATAGAGGGTTGCTCAGTGAGTTTTGCCCCATTTTGCGACCTCCCTTGCCACAGTTGTTAAGTGAATCCCTTAGGCTGTTAAGTTAGCAACACGGTTGTGATGTGAGTTGGGCTTCCCCATGGATTTGGCTTGTCAGAAGGTCGCAAAAGGGGAATCACGATGTGACCCCCGGGACGTTGCAACCGTCATAAATAGGATCCGTCGCCAAGCGTCCAAATTTTGATCACGTGACCATGGGGACGCTGTGTGGAAAAACGCCCATAAATCGCTTCTTTTCAGTGCCATTGTAACGTCAAACAAACGGTCACTAAACGAGCGGTTGTAAGTCCAGGACTACCCTGTATTGGCTATTTGGGGTCGGTTTAATTCTCTTCTTCCCTTTTCTTAGTCCAGCCAGACCCTCCAGAAAATGTAACGGTCTCCCCGATCCAAGGGAAGAAAAAAATGTTGCTTGTACGATGGGAGGCTCCCAGCTCCTGGTTATATCCTGAATATTTTCCCCTGCAATATATCATCCGTTATTCGAGAGATGGATCAAGGCTTAGCCGAACGGTGAGTGCGGGAGATGGGAGTCACTCCAGGTAATGGTTACGTTAATTGGATTACCTTATGTCTGAAATAGAGTTTCCTGCCTAAGCACGGGGTTGGACTAGAACACCTCCAAGGTCCCTTCTAACTCTGCTATTCTATTCTATTCTATTCTATTCTATTCTATTCTATTCTATTCTATTCTATTCTTTATCCCATCTATTCTATATTCTCTTCTCTTCTCCTCTCCTCTCCTCTATTCTATTTCCTTCCCTTCCCTTCCCTTCTACTCTATTCTAATCCATTCCACTCTTATCTATTCTTTTCTCTTCTCTTCTACTCTACTCCACTCTACTCTATTCTAATCCATTCCATTCTAATCTATTCTCTTCTACTCTACTCTACTCTACTCTACTCTACTCTACTCTACTCTACTCTACTCTACTCTACTCTAATCCATTTCATTCCATTCCCTTCTACTCTACTCTACTCTTCTCTTCTCTACTCTAATCCATTCCATTCCATTCCCTTCTACTCTACTCTACTCTACTCTACTCTACTCCACTCCACTCCACTCCACTCCACTCCACTCCACTCCACTCCATTCTCTTCTACTCTCTTCTATTCTACTCTATTCTCTTCTATCCTATCCTATATCCTATCCTATCCTATTCTTCATTCCAATATTTCTATTCTATTCCATTCCATTCCATTCTAATTCTATTCTATTTTATTCCATTCCATTCCATTCCATTCTGTTTTATTCCATTCCATTCCATTCCATATCCTATATCCTATATCCTATTCTATTCATAGCCTGAACTTCTGATCTGAATTTCTCTTTTTTTTATTATTACTTTTTTGCCCCAGACGTAGTCCTTGACTTACGGGTAGAATTGGGGCTCTGATTTCTGTTGCTAAACAAGGCAGTTTAGCGAGTCACGCCTGATTCTATGACCTTTTTTGCCATGGTTGTTAAGTGAATCATGCAACCATTAAGCGAATCTGGTTTTCCCCACTGATTTCGCTTATCAGAAGCTGTCTGGGAAGCTCACACATGACGATCACATGACCCCGGGGTATTGCATGAGTCATACAGGCAGTCCTTGACGTACAACAGTTCGAATGGTGACCATTTGAACTTAAACAGCACTGAAAAAAAGTGATGTAGTGACCGTTTTTCACCATTACGACCATTGCGTCAGCCCCACGGTCACACGATCAAAATTCAGACACTGCATTTACAATGGTTTGGTATATGATCCCCATTTGCAGCCTTTTGACAAGCAAAGCCAACGGGAAAGCCAGATACATTTAAAAAAAACAAAAACAGATTAACAGTGTTGGAAGGGACCTTGTAGGTCATCTAGTCCAGCCCAAGCAGGAAACCCTATACCATTTCTGACAGATGGCTGTCCAGTCTCTTCTTGAAACACAACGTCCGAAGGCAGGCTGTTCCACAACCTTGTCACTAACTTAACAACTGCAGTGGTTCATTTAACAATCGTTTGTAAGAAAGGAGGTAAAGTCACTTAACAACTACTCGCTGAAGAACAGAACTGTTGGGCTCAATTGTGGTCGTAAATCGAGGACCTTCTATAAATACATCCCAATTGCCAGGGTGTGAAAACCAGTCATATAAGTCACGTTTTTCAGTGCCTTTGTAACATCAAACGATCACTAAACTAACGAATGATTTTAAGTCAAGGGCTAACCTGTATTTTTATTTGTTTCCCCAGACCAGGCCTATCGAGCGAACTTCCTTTAACCTCACCGGGATCCGTTCTGGCGTAACCTACCACATCCAAGTAGCTGCAAAAGACTTCCTGGACAATGGGGAATACAGCGCCTGGAGTCTTCCGGCCTCTGGCGCGTCCTGGGAGCCTGAGTGAGGGCCAAAGAGGATGGACTTTGTAATACTTGAAACATGGTATTTGTAATACTGCTGCACTGGCTAATTACACATAGGTTTTCTTGTATTTTCTTGTATTTAAATTGGCTTTTTCCATTATATCTATATCTATATCTATATCTATATCTATATCTATATCTATATCTATATCTATATCTATCTATCTATCTATCTATCTATCTATCTATCTATCTATCTATCTGTTTTCTTACGTTTTCGCGGGTACTTACATGTATGGTATTCAGCTTTGTTCGGGTATTTTCCCACGTCATTGTAGTTGTGCTTTTAAAGTTGTAGCAACGTTTCGGCAGAATCTCATCTGCCATCATCAGGCTTCTGTATTGTGTTCGTCTGTGAGTTAGACACATATATATTAAGTTTTTGCGGGTACTTACATGTATGGTATTCAGCTTTGTTTGGGTATTTTCCCACGTCATTATAGTTGTGCTATAATGACGTGGGGAAATACCCGAACAAAGCTGAATACCATACATGTAAGTACCCGCAAAAACTTAAGAAAACATATATATGTGTTATGTCTCACCTTTCTTTTTTCCAAAAAACATGAAAGAGTCCAAACTCACACAAACACAGGCAGGCAAGATGACTCGGTCTTTACAGAGTTAATCCTTTATACTGATAATGTCCTTGGCATTCCAACACACTCTGCCTGCCAAGTCCGAAATGATAACAAGAAAAAACTACTCACTGAAGATTCCAAAGCAGACCACAAAAAACAGTCACAACGAAACCTGGAAGAGAAGCAAACTTTGTCCCGTACAAAGTTTCCGGAGAAAACACACTCACTTTTATCCCCTGTGGGGTGTGTCACAATGACTCAGCTCACTCTCTGACCCTCCCACGCCTCCTACGTTGCAGCTCACATTTCTCCCTACGATGCTGCCTAGGATCAAGCCAACATTCTTCCTCTTGACTCCCTGTCAGGGGCTGCTCCGATGTGCCCTCCTCCTCCTGATTAATCTCAGGCTGTTCCTCTCGGTTGTCTGCTGAAACCTGAGGTATTATCAGGGAGGAAGGCATTGCCAGAGAGGAAGGTCCTGGGGAGGAAGGCATTCCCTGTTCCTCCTCCTCATCTTCTGAGTCCTCTTCCTCTAACAGCACAGGCTCGGGAATCGGAGCCACAACATATATGTATATGTATATGTATACATTTGTTTTCGTAGATTTTCATAGGTACAGGTGTTCAGTGTTGGATATTTGAAGGAACCAAATTAATATCCAATACTGAACACTCCAGCAAGAGAATAATCAAGGAAGCCATCGAGATAGAGAAACACCCCCATAACATGAATAGACGGGATGATACCTCCTGCCTACCAGACATCTGGAAGCTAGCCCTCACCAACAAACGAGTCCCAGCCACAAAAACCAACACCAGACCCAAAATAACATGGGACACCACCGCCAATCCCCCTCATTAGACCCAGGCCCAAGCCCATCCTATAAACGAAGGACAACCACCATCCAGAAAACAGACCACAGCTGTTTTGCCAGCTGTCGCACCCCCCAACCTGAAAACCAAACAAGCTGACACACGCCAAGAACACAGACACAGGCCCCAAACTCGAAGCCAGACTAAAACCCAGAATGCTACATCACAGCCACCCGCTCAGGACATCACATCAGAAAACTCAGGAAATTACACCACAAGAACTCAAGAAGTTGCAACACAGCAAATGACCCAGGATATCACAGCACAAGACCAAGGACACCACAGCAATAAATCTCACAAGGTCATCACACAACCCATTACCCAAGCCGTTACTACATAGGAGGCTAATGGAAAAAAGATCAAAACACAAACGACCCCAGAGATTACAACACAGGACTCAGGATACCACAACAAAAGAACTCGTAAGCCCATCACACAACCCATTACCCAAGCCATTAAAACACGAGAGGCTAATGGAAAAAAAACAAACGATCCAGGAGATTACAGCACAAGATCCAGGATATCTCCACAACAAAACTCACAAGGCCATCACACAGTCCATTATACCAACATCAACTCCATCAACCAATCAAGAGGTAGCAGCGCAGACAACCAGCCCAGCATACCAGCCCCCATCACCAGTATTTATAGAGAAACTTGAAATTTGGTACGTATGTTCCTCTTGGCTTTTAGGGGCTCACTAAGAAAGGATTTTTTGAAATGACCATCAGAGCATTAATATTTCGTATTTATTATTAACACACCCTGATGCTAAGGAGTTCTACTCCCCCTCCCCACCTGAAAAGAAATCTGTTCCAAATGTAAAACACAGAGGAGTTTCAGTTTCAGTTTTACTTTCACAGCAACAAGCAGCTTTAGTACAGAACAGTTGAGCTAAGACACACCCACGCTCCTTGCTGTCTCCTTGCTCACACAGCAAATACTGCTTCAGTTTCCAAACAGCCCTCAACTCTCTCACACACTGACAGGACACTAGCCAGACAAATACCAATGGATGATGATAGGCAGAAGCACAATTTTTTCCCCTTATTTTCCTCCCCAAAAACTAAGGCTGATCACATAGTTTTGTAGCGAAGCAAGAGTATAGAGCTAGTTGCTAATAATTTCCCATAAACCTTAACCTTCAAGAAAAAGCCTCTTTTTCAGAAACGGACCAATTTGTTTTTAGCTCTTTTCAAGCTTCCATGAACAAAGAAAATAGTGAAGCCCAACCTTGGGAAACGCTGAGAAGGATCTTACCCAAACCCATTTTTATGTTTCTCCATAGACATACCACATAGAGATAAATTTTCGCCATGATGATCTCCCTCTTATCTTCAGGTTTCTTAAGAATGTACCCATCACAATTGTAACTGAGTCCATCTTCCATGCTGTTGTTTGTCCTTATCTCCTCTTTCGTGTCATCTTTTTAATCATTATACTGTAGATTATTCAAGAGTTGATTATGTCCTGTTGAGTTGCTGCTGGTGATTCTTGGGAGCCACCAAGATAAAACCTTCTCCAGAAGGATCTGGAATTGAAGGTTGCTAAATATAAATATTAGTATAAAAACCTGTTAGTTTTTTAGTCTAATTCTTCTCTTAGGCATTTTATGTGAGGCAAAAATCCAGGGCATCTGATAATTTCAGGGAAAACTCTGATTAAAGTTAAAAAGTTAAAGCAAAATTCAGGGACACTCTCCTTTTCAAGAAAATAAATGAGATCTCTGCACACACTCTGACAGCATTCCTGATAAGGAAAAAACCCTATAATGCCTGTTAGGATTTTGTTCAGGAATACATTATCATAAACACATTTTGTCTCCAGTCAGAGAAAAATAACTGTATATTTTCAAGGTCATTTTCGGCTTTGCTACTTTTCAGCTTGGAAGCTTTTTTTCTTTTCTGTTAAGGTTGGAGATGGCTATTTCGAGACCATCATACCTTAAATGTGTAAAAAAATCATCAAAGAAACTTGGTAGTTGGTATTTAGTAACCAAATCACCTTGGACAGCAAAATGGGCAGCATATAAATTTAATAAATTTAAAAATAAATACAAGAATTGGTTTAATGGTCTTCATTTGTCTGATGTCATGCATCACTATTTCTACTGTATGCTGACATTTAGTCTCTGTTCTTAGTTGGCATTTTAAAATTCAAGTTATAACAAAAGATTTCATAAGCCATTTGGGATAACTGGTTTGGAGAGGCAATATATACATCTTAAAGACAAAACATAAATAAACTCAACAACATCCTGGGAGGATGGAAGAAAGCTCTGAGCATGCAGCAATAATTATTATTATTTATTATACAGGTTGCAACGAAAATTATTTTAGGATTTAATCCTTCTCTGTAAACAGTACCAAGCATCTAATAAACCTTATCCCCAAAGCAATTTCGCTTTTTAATGAAAAAGGAGCCTTCAGTAATTCGAAGTATTAAATATTTAACAGAGGTAATGAATATTTAATGCGCATAATATTTTATGAAAGGCCTTTAATAACGTCTATTGAACTTAACCCATCATTCTCCAGCCCCGGAACTAGAGATGTCAGATCTTTGTTTCCTCAACGGAGTATTTTAGGGAAGGACAAACGACGCGACATAAATAGGCACGCTGGGCGCTGATTAAAAGACGTAAAAACGGAGCGACGGCTTAGGGCGGGGATTACTGTAGACGGACCGCCAAGTAGACCAATAGGATGCGCCTCCTGCTCCGTTCCGACGTGCGATAGCCAATAGTAGCGAAGGAGGCTGAACGAGTTGGGAATCCAGGAAGTGGCCGGTATTTGGAGAGAGTTTTAGGGCGACTGGGAACAACCGCGAAGGGCCAAAATGTCGGAAAGGAAAGTATTAAACGTGAGTGAAAGGAAAGAGGCGAAAAAACATGGCTGGGGGCGGTTGGGGGCCTGGGAGGGTGGGGTTGGGATGGGGGTGCCGGTCTACCTCGCAGGGTTGTTGTAAAGAGGCCAACCTATGCAAGGGAGAATGGAGTGGATTCATCAACTATTTAAGGATCTGCTGGGATCCACTGGGATCTTGGGCCTACCTAGGCTGTTGATATTAATAAATGATCAGTTTGGGAGGGGTTGTCTCTTTTTTTCCAATTTTTTAAAATTGAAAATTGGGGGTTAATATGTATTTTTGTCTTTTATTATTTTTATGTATTTTTGTCTTTTATTATTTTTAATTCCCTTTTTAAATGTTTTTCGTCTAGTTTTGTTTTGATTCTTTGATTTTTTTTTCTTTTGGAGTGTGATTGTTTTGATTATTTTAATAATTAATTGTTTTAATTATTCAAAAGATTGTTTTAATCTTTTGAATAAAATAAAATTGAAAGAAAAAAAAGTTATTTCAATTGTATTTTTATTTTGGGGTGTTCTAGAAATACTATCCTCCAGATTTCCATCCATCTAAGATTGATAGTAAGGCTACAGATATTAATAAATGGTGTTATTTTTGTCTTTTTTTGTCTTTTGTCTCCTTTCAATTGAAAATTGGGAGGCTAATGTGTGCTTTTGTCTTTTGTTTTTGTTTTTTAATTCATTTTTAGCTTTTTTGTCTAGTTTTGTTTTGACTTATTTTTTTTTCTTTTGCAATTTGTGTTTTAATCTTGAATAAAATAAAATTAAAAGAAAAAAGTAAATTCAATTATATTTTTTATTTTTGGGCGTTCTAGAAATACTATCCTCCAGATTTCGATCCATCTAAAATCCCTAAGCTTAAACTTCCAAAGGACAGGCAATATGTGGTCCGGCTAATGGCTCCCTTTAACATGCGGTAAGAGATGTTTAAATTCTGTTTCTCTTGGGAATATTCAATTTCTAAAATGAGTTCAGTATGCTGTGGTCCTATTTTTTGGAAATAATAAATGACAATCTGGTCAATGGTGAAAAAAGGGTCATGAGGATGAAAAAATGTTAATTGTTTGTGTTTATAACTTTGCTTTACAAAGGAAAATTCAAGACCAAAACCAAAGAAATTATATTCCTATTCCAGGCTGGCTGGGGGATTCTGGGAATTGAAGCCCACTCATCTTAAAGCTACCAAGGTTGGAAATCTATATAAAAGCAAAATACCCCTCACGCATCATCACAAAATCTCCAGAACCATAAAGCCTACAAACTTGAAATTTGGCACGTATGTCCTTCTTGGCTTCTAGGTTCTCACTAAGAAAGGATTTTTCGAAATGACCATCAGAGTATTAGTATTTCCATCATTATTATTATTATTATTATTATTATTATTATTATTATTATTATTAT
>NW_020717115.1:87766-98162 GCF_900518725.1 Notechis scutatus | reverse complement strand
CCTGGTGATTGGCCCAAAGTCATCCAGCTGGCTTTCATAGCTAAAGCGGGACTAGAACTCACCGTCTCCTGGTGATTGGCCCAAAGTCACCCAGCTGGCTTTCATGTCTAAGGCAGGACTAGAACTCACTGTCTCCTGGTGATTGGCCCAAAGTCACCTAGCTGGCTTTCATGTCTAAGGCGGGACTAGAACTCATTGTCTCCTGGTGATTGGCCCAGTCACCCAGCTGGCTTTCATGTCTAAGGCGGGACTAAAAGCAACCGTGTCCTGGTGATTGGCCCAAAGTCACCCAGCCATCTTTCACACCTAAGGCGGGACTAGAACTCACCATCTCCTGGTGATTGGCCCAAAGTCACCCAGCTGGTTTTCATGGCTATGGTGAGACTAGAACTCGCCATCTGATGATTGGCTGCTACTGAGTCTCGTTCTCCCTTCTGGAAGAGCCAGGCCAGAAGAAAAGGAAAAAATAAATACCAAAAATAAGTAATGTCCCACTTTGGTTTTTTTTTTGGTCCTTGCTCTCTGATCCCAGAGCTGCTTTTCCAAAAGGCAGCTGGGATTTCTTGGTTTTTCCTCTTTGAAAACCTTTGGCTTGTCATCCAAGAACCTTCCTCGGTTCTAACTATTAGTTCTAACTTAACTATCCTCCGAGTCCTAACACATTTCTGTGTTTTTATTTTTATTTCCCCCCCCAGGTTTTGGAGAACAGAACCAAGGATTCCAAGCTAGAGATGGAAGTTCTGGAAAACTTGCAGGAGCTGAAAGAACTCAACCAACGCCAGGCCAACGTGGACTTTGAATCCATGCTGCATCAGTACAAAGAGTTGGAGGAACAGCAGAAACAACGGGAATTGGAGGAAGACGAGCAGGAAATGAAGTGAGCCTCGAGAACCTTGTCCCAAGATCTGCTCTTGCCATTTTTTTTTGGTTGGGATCCTTTGATATGTCCACTAGGAGTATCTCCCACTAATACCCTACTTTCCCTGAAAATACGACCTACCCTGAAAGTAAGCCCTAGCTTGATTTTTTACATGTGCACCCAATATAAGCCCTACCCCCCAAAATAAGCCCTAATTAAGATCCTGCCCACTCCAGAGTGCACAGGTAAAAATTAAGCTAGGGTGGGGATTGGGGTGGTGATGGAGCTGCCCTACTACTTACCTTCGGACAGTTGTAGCCAGGCCTGGCACACCCCGACACCTGTCTTGCCGGCCCATTTCTTCTGCAGCCGGCAAGGCTTTCCTGAAGGCCTCTGGAGCTGATAACAAAACTCTGGATCGATCCAGAGCTCTGTTATGGGCTGCAGAGGCCTTCAGGAAAGCCTTGTTGGTGCAGAAGAAGAAGTTCCTGAAGGCCTCTGACCGCGAAAAGGAGGCCGGGGGCGACGTGCGCAAAGTGAGGTTAGTCAGTCGATGACATCTCCCAAAAATAAGACCTGGTGTCTTTTTTGGTGGCGCATTATATATATAAATATATCAGGGTCTTATTTTCAAGGAAACACGGTATCCACCAGCAACCGATGCTTGTTGGACTTCTGTCCCAATCCAGAAGGAATACAGAGGATTTCACAGTTGATAACCCTTGATAGATGTGTTATCCATGAATTTCTCCAGTGTCCTTGGAAGCTACCAGGTTGGGGGCCATCACCATGTTTTGTGGCCATGGATTCTACAGGTCCACGATGACCTATGTGAAGAACCCTTTCTCAGAAAAGAAAAGAAAAAAATAAAACTTTTTAGGTCCTCGGTGCTCTTGGACTTGGTTGCTTTCTAGCGGACGTTTCATGACCTAACTAGATAATATCATCAGTGCTAGTAGAGATTGGGGTTTGCTCTCAATGTATATTTACATTCTAGTGGCTTGCCCTGTCCGTGTTGGTGGGCGTGCTTTTTGACTAGGATGTTATTTACTTTTAGCTTATTTCTCTGAGTTGGTAGTTCCTTGATCGGGTGTCTATGGAGATTCTCCGTCATCCAAGGTCATGGTTGTCCCAAAGGTGTTTTTTCAAGAGGCAGCTGGACTTTCTGTTTTTTTTTTCTCTCGAAGACGTATCTCTTCTCATCCAAGAAGCTTCTTCAGCTCTGACTAGATGGTGAGGAATGGAAGGATTTATACTCCTTGCAGACAGCTGGTCATTTGCATTCTTTTCAGAGAGTCGTTGAGGCCACTTGGAGTTTGGTCTGTGTCCCTCAGGGTCACCTGAGTAGTGCAAATAGGTGTGGAGCCTTCTTGGAGCTGCTGAAAGGGCCGTGTTGTAGACTGGAGATAGATGATGTTGCATCCCTCCTCCTTTAACAGAACAGATAATCAGAGTTGGAAGAGACCTTGGAGGTCATCTAGTCCAACCCCCTGCCCAAGCGGGAGACACCCTACACCATTTCTGACAGATGGGAGTCCAATCTCTTCTTGAAAGTCTCAAGTGATGGCGCCCCCACAACTTCCGAGGGCAACTTCTGTTCTGTAGCTGTTCCTTTGTTGAGAGTGAGCTGTTCAAGTTTTGACAGGTGGCCTCAACGACTCTCTAAAAAGGATGCAAATGACCAGCTGTCTGCAAGGAGTATAAATCCTTCTGTCTTCCACCCTCCAGTCTGAGCTGAGGAAGCTTCTTAGATGAGAAGCGAAACGTCTTCAAAAGAAAAAAACGAAACCAGAAAGTCCAATTGCCTCTTGAAACGAAAAGCAGCTTTGGGACTTCCTGGATTGGGGTTTTGTTTCCTAGCATGGGATGACTATTCAGTCTGTCGTTGAACTCGCTCCCCACGCTCTCTTCCCTGTCGGTAGCCGACCCACGTTATCTCTTTCCCCGTCTTCTGTCTCACCCAGATCCATGCTGGAGCAAGCTCAAAGCCGGAGGCTGCTGGAAGACTCCGATTCAGAAGAAGATCTCCCTCCAGTTCGTCCAAAACCACTTGCAAAAGGGAAACCCACTGACATCCTGCAACAGGTATGAAGAGAATCCTTTGAGGATCTCCCCCAACAGGTGGGCTGACGTCATGGATTGCCCCTCTTCACGGGAGTCTCTCTTCCTGCCTTGGGTAGTGAGGCCGATGTACCTTCTGTAGGTTGTCCTTGACTTACAAACATTCGAACAGAATAAGAATAGAATAAGAATAGCATAGCATAGCATAGCATAGCATAGAATAGGAATAGGAATAGGAATAGGAATAGAATAAATGGGATAAAGATTAGAAGAGAGAGGAATAGAATAAAGAACAGAATAGAAATAGAATAGAAAATAATAGAAATAGAATAGAAAATAATAGAATATAGAAAATAATAGAATATAGAAAATAATAGAATGGAATAGAGTAAAGAATAGAATAGAATAGAATAGACTAATAGAATGGAATGGAATAGAATAGAATAGAATAGAAAATAAGAATAAGAATTAGAATAAGAATAGCATAGGATAGGATAGGATAGGATAGGATAGGATAGAATTCTTTATTGGCCAAGTGTGATTGGACGCACAAGGAATTTGTCGGTGCAAATGCTCCCAGTGTACATAAGAGATACATTCGTCGAGTCAAGAATCATCAGGTAAACACTTAATAATAATAACCATAGGGCATAATAAGCAATCAAATCATACTAGGAAACAGTCCATATAAATCGTAAGTATACAAGTGTCAAAGTTACAGTCATACAGTCACAAGTGGGAGGGGATGGGTGATAAGGAGTGATTAGAATATTAATAGTAATAGTAGTGCAAACTTTGTAAATAGTTGGACAGTGTTAAGGGAATTAGTTGTTTAGCAGAGTGATGGCGTTTAGGGGAAAAACTGTCCTTGTGTCTAGTTGTCCTGGTGTTCACGGCTCTATAGCATCATTTTTAGGATAGAAGTTGAAACAGTTTATGTCCAGGATGTGAGGAGTCTGTAAATATTTTCACAGCCCTCTTTTTGGCTTGTGCAGTATGCAGGTCCTCAATGGAAGGCAGGTTGGTAGTAATTGTTTTTTTCTGCAGTCCTAATTATCCTCTGAACTCTGTGTCTGTCCTGTTGGGTTGCAGAACCAAACCAAACTGTTATAGAGGTGCAGATGATAAGACAGTTTAATGACCAAAATTACCACAGCACTGAAAAAGACGACTGTTTTTCACATTACACTCTGATCTCAAAATCAAATTATTGTTGAAGGAACATAGATCTGCTGTCGGAGTGGTGCAGATTAATTACACTGTTCATCGTTGTAGAAATTGTTTCATTGGCCCAAATTTTCAGAAATGTTTTTAACTCTAATATAATGTTTTTTTTTTCCAATTGAAAGATATTGTTTTCCTCAGAAATGGGATTTCTGCTTTTCTACTTTTTTTCTCGTGCATTTCCCCCTTCATTTAGAGAATAAGAATAGAATAGAATAGAATAGAATAGAATAGAATAGAATAGAATAGAATAGAAAATATGGAATGGAATGAATAAGGAATAGAATGGAATGGAATGGAATAGAATAGAATAGAATAGAATAGAATAGAATAGAATAGAATAGAATAGAATAGAATAGAGAATAGAATGGAATGGAATGGAATACAGAATAGAATAGAATAGAATAGAATAGAATAGAATAGAATGAATAAGAAATAGAATAGAATAGAATGAATAAGGAATAGAATAGAATAGAGGAATAGAATGAATAGAATAGACTCGAGAATAGAATAGAACAGGAGAGGAGAGAATATAGGATAATAGAATAGAATAGAATAGAATAGAATAGAATAGAAAATATGGAATGGAATGAATAAGGAATAGAATGGAATAGAATAGATTAGAGAATAGAATAGAATAGAACAGAATGGAATACAGAATAGAATAGAATAGAATGAATAAGGAATAGAATAGAATAGAATGAATAGAATAGACTCGAGAATAGAAGAGGAGAGGGGAGAATATAGGATAATAGAATAGAATAAAACAGAACAGAGAACTGAATAGAAAATAGAATAGAAAATAGAAAATAGAACAGGAGAGGAGAAGAGAATATAATAACTATAGAATATAATAGAATAGAACAGGAGAGGAGAGGAGAGGAGAGAATATAGAATAATAGAGTAGAATAGAGTAGTGTAGCGTAGAATAGAATAGAAGAGAACAGAACAAGGAATAAGGAAAGAATAGAATAGAATAGAATGGAATACAGAATAGAATAGAATAGAACAGAACAGAACAGGAATGGATAAGATGGGATGGAATGGTAATAGGGATAGGGATTGTAGAGAGGGCCGGACTAGAGGACTTACAAGATCCTTTCCAGATCTATTCTGATTGATTGAATTGAAAAATTTAGATAGTTTCAGTGGACATCGAGACCTTCTACACACAAACCAGGAATTACAGCCCAACATGGTTTGGTGTCGCGACCACTGTATGCAGCTGGGATGGTGTCCTTTGAACACAGCGGCTTTTAAAGTAACCGTCGGTGTCTCGTTTCCTTTCTTCCCAGGATTCAGAGCCACAAGCTAAAAAGTCAAAGCTGGAAAGCTGGGAACGGAGTGTGGGAAAACTCTCGGTGAAGACACAACTGTCGGGATTGGTGGCCGCCAAGAAGAAGCCCATTCCCGGGATGGCCAATGGATCAGGAAGCCAAGAGGCAACATCAGAACCAGGTGAGGAGGACAAGGCAGCTCCAGGAGAGAAAGAGAGACAAAGAATCTCTGGGAGACAGGATGAAGGCAAACACTTAAAAAAAGAGTGGTGATGTTGGGTTGGGTTGAGTTGGTTTGATTTGGGTTGAGTTGAGTTGAGTTGAGTTGAGTTGAGTTGAATACAGGTAGCCCTTGATTTAGAATCACAACTGAGCCCAAAATTTCTGCTGCTAAGTGAAACATTTGCTAAGTGAGTTTTGCTACGTTCTACGACTTTCCTTGCCGTCGTCGCCATTAAAAAGCGAATCACGGCCATTGGGATCCTGCAACGGTCGTAAGTGTCAAAGACGGTCATAAGTCACTTTTTCAACCCCATTTCAACTTTGAATGGTCACTAAATGAACTGTTATAAGTTGAGGAATATCTGTATTTTATTTGGCCATGCGTGATTAGACACATAAGAAATTTCTGTCTGGTACAAATGCCCTGTCATGCCCCTGTCGGAGTCTGAATCCGAGGAGGAAGACAAATAGCTGACAGGGAGTGGGAGTGTGGCTCCGTTGGCTGTGGAGGAAACTGGGGAAGGACAAAGTCCAGCTGGGCAGAGCAGGAGAGAGGTAGAACAAGGGAGAGGAATTCAGAGGAAGACCCTCTTCATCCTAGGGCACGCAGGGAGGAAAAGACAAGAGAGCAACATGGCTTACGGGGGAGGAAAGGGCCCTGATCCCCTTCATTAGCCGCATCTGGGAAGGGAGTTTAAAAGTGAGGCATGCTGAGTGCGGCGTCTGCTGGGAACAAACATGAGTTTATCTTGTGTTGACTTTGGTTATTTGTGTTCCTGGCGTCTTCCCAACTGTGTTGAATTACTGCTGTTCCTTCATGCCTGGAATTCTTGCTCTTGCCCTTCCGGACTAATTACCTCATCTTACCTTGATTGGACTTATAGTTACAGTTTTTGTTGACCATGTTTTGGACTTGATTCCCTGCAGCTAAAGGCTGTTCCTGGGAGACTTTTTCTCCAGCCAGAAGGTAATGAGGACATTGGGGGCAAAGTTGGAGATAATAAAGGGACTCTTACTTACTATCTGATTGTGTTGCCTTTGTGCCACGCCCCTTTGGGTCATCATAGCGACCTTTGTGTTCCCTGATAGAGACTCATGCTAGCTTTATTTATTGTACTTTTATTGCAGGATTTTATTCATTCACATTGATTGCAGGAAGTCCTCCGCTTACAACCGTTAGTAACTGTTCGAAGTTACGACAGCACTGGAAAAAAGGCGACACCGCCATTTTTCACATTTGCAGCATCCCCGCAGTCACGCGATCAAAATTCGGTCGCTTGGCGACCGTCTCCCATTTACAACGGTCCCGGGTTTCATACGATCCCCTTGTCCACTCATAAAATGTCCCTAGGGTGTTTTTAAAGTTGCCAACAGAAAGGGAGGGGAGGAAAGGCTTTGAAAGAGCACTGCGGCAGCTTGGAAATCGAAAGTGCATTCCATGCGTAGTTATTCAGAGATTATAATTAGGTGACTGAAGTTTCTAATTGGAGACCATGATTGATGACTCTTGGCTGTGGACATGTTTTGTTGGAGAATATGAATTACGATGCACTCAGGGGTGTGGGGGGGGAAACAGGGTCAAGGGTGACAGTGAATTACGTGTCTCAGAGTCGGCTGCACCCAGGGTCATGCCGACATGTCAACTCCCAATAAATCCTGTGTAGTTTTGGAAGTTTGTCTCGAGACTCATGATTTAATGGGGGGTAAACTGCCGGAATCCTGACACCCCTTTGGCGACCTTCCGACAAGCAAAGGGGGCAGCCGGGCTCACTTAAGAACCGTGCTACTAACTGTACAACTGCAAGGACTCACTCAACGGCCGTGGCGAGGAAGGGTCTTAAAATGGGGCAGAATTAAGTTAACAGGTATCTCGCTCAGCAACAGCAGACGTTTTAGGGCTCAGGTGTGGTTGTGAGTCAAAGGACTCTGCCTAGCTGCCCAATTGATCCACATACGCTCACCCACGCGCACACGGACACAGGTACACACACCTGATAGCTGATGATGCTGTCGGAGCTTGGTGCTTCCGTTGCAGACCTTTCATGACCCAACTAGGTAACAGCATCAAGTGCTAGAAAAAAGTGCCGAGTTTGCTCTTTGTTTATATATCCTGGTTTTGACAATCAGCTCTCGCAGCAACAGTTGTAAGGATAAGGACTGGTCGTAAGCCACTTTTTTCTGGGCTGCCTTAACTTCACTAAGTGAACCCTTGTAAGTGGAGGACTTCCTGTGTGGTGTGAACTGCTCTAGTTCCAACAGAGGGCAGCACGCAGCTGCTTAGTCTAAATCTGTAAGCTAACTGGGATCAGAGGAAAAAGTACCAGGATATTCCTGAACTTAATAGGTTTGATTATTGCCAACAGGACAATGTGGACGTGCCTTGTAATCCACCAGGCATTTAAGCCGGGGTCCAGAGTCCGTTTTCCATTTTTCTGTGCTCCAAATGATCTGTGATCGAGGCCATAGTTGCCTCTATTGGCATCTCTGCCTCTGTTGAATTTTTAGCCTGGAAATATTTCTGAAATGAAAGAGGATGCAGAATCAGGGGTGGGATGCTACTGGTTCCGCACAACTCTATAGAACCGGTAGCTCTGAAGAGCAGCAGATACCGAATCGGTTCTGTGTCTGCTGCTGTTTGGCCCACCCGCCCTCCTGGGCTCTCACCTGTCGTTTATTACCTGCTTTTTTCAACCTCAGCTGCTTTGCGTGGTACAGCTGAGGTTGAAAAAGCAGGGGAAAAGAGGCTTTTCAAACGCTGCGCGCCCGCATGCAGCGCTTTTCAGCTGTCCGGGTGGCACAGCTTAAGGTTTTTGGATGCACGTGCAAAATGTAGTCACCAAGCCAGTAGTAACACCGGTTGAATCCCACCACTGAGCAGAATGCTTCAAAGGTGAGAATCAGGTCGTAGACCAGTGTTTCTCACCCTTGGCAACTTTTAAGATGGGTGGACTTCAACTCCCAGAATTCCTCAGCCAGCATGACTGACGGATGGATAGATGGATGGATGGATAGATACATAGAGTAATAATAAAAATGAAAAGATAGATAGATTAGATAGATAGATAGATAGATAGATGGATGGATGGATGGATGGATGGATGGATAGATAGATAGATGATAGATAGATAGATAGATAGATAGATAGATGATAGATAGATAAGTAGATAGATAGATAGATAGATAGATAGATAGATAGATTAGATAGATAGATAGATAGATGATAGATAGATAGATAGATAGATAGATAGATAGATAGATAGATAGATAGATAGATAGATAGATAGATAAATACAGTAATAATAAAAATGAAAATGAAAAAAGAGAGATAGTAAATAGAATAGATAAATCGATGTAGATAGATGTTAGATTAAAGATTGATAGATGGTAAATAGATGATAGATTGATAATAAATAGATGGATAGATGATACAGTAGATACAAGGATAGATGATTGATAAAAGGATAGATGATTGATATTAGATGATAGTTAGTAAGATAGATGGTTAGATGATAGAGAGTAGATAACAGATGGGATGGATAGATGATTGATGATATAGATATAGATATAGATAGATATAGATAGGTAAATAGATAAATAGGTGGATTGATAGATGGATAGCTAGCTAGCTAGGTAGATGGATGGATAGTTAAATAGATGAATCAGATAGGATGCTTGTAAAACTTTGGAGAGCAACAACAGAGGGATATTTCCTTCAGGTGTCATCAATGTGGCCACTTCCCCTCACAAAACCTCTGGCTAACTTGATTAGAATTTAGTTACAAGTAGTCCTCAATTTAAAACCGTGAGCTTAACGATCTTTCAAAGTTAAGATGGACCCCTTCCCCCCAAAGAAAAGGGACTTACGACTCAGTTCCAAAGTCCCAATGTCTGCCCCCACCCCCACAGTCATGTGACTGCATTTAGGGCAGTTGGCAACCTGCGGTCACCTGACAACCGGCATTTATTGTGTGTCTTTTTGTGGCAAAATGCCCCATGGAGAACGATGGGTTGATTTATATGACTGCCGCAAGAAAAAGTCATCAACTTTGAAAGGTCGTTAAGCGAACCATTTTAAGTCAAGGACGACTTGTAGCTAAATTGGGTCAGTTAGTGGGGCGATCTGCTTTACCACCACCGAAACTTACCCTCATAAGTCAAGCACCACATGTATTGGGGGTTAGTGTTTAAGGGGCTTGGTTGGAATTGTAATCCCAAAAACTCCTGTTAAGGAGACAAATGGCCGTCTCTCTCTCTACCGTCTGCCATGCCCAAGTGGGAAGGGACTGAGCTGCTGTCTTTCCGAAGGGTTAAGGCATATGGGCTCGATAGTCCAGGCTCTGAGAAGTCTTGAGTTGGGAAGGATCGGAGAAGTTCCTTTGTGTCTTTTGAACTGTTGAATTGTCACCTCTTTGTCTAGGAGGCGGAGAGCAGCACCGTCTCGGCGCTTCTACGGCGACCCTGCCCAGTTCAAACACAGGGATCACTTCCCTAGGCCTTCTGGGGGCTTACTCTGACAGCGACGACAGTAAAAGCGACTGAATCCTTGAAAAAGAAAAAAAAAGACTTGTGGAGTTGTGAGAAGACCTTCTCCAGCCCCCCTAGCTCACCCCTACTGCGAGGAGAGAACCTTTTCCGTTCCGTGGAAATGCCGGCTGAAATCCGGGATGCCCTCCTCGATAAGACCGCCGTCGATCACGTTTCCCGCCCGTCAAGAAGAGCAAAGAGCATTATTTCCCCCCCCCCCCCTCCAGCC
>NW_020717115.1:46109-67929 GCF_900518725.1 Notechis scutatus | reverse complement strand
CTTCGAGAGGCAAGTTCTTCCACTGATTAATTGTTCTAATTGTCAGGAAATTTATCCTAGGTTGCTCCTCTCCTTGATTAGTTTCCACGTGTTGCTCCTTGTCCTGCCTTTGGTTGCTTTGGAGAGTAGAATTAACAGAATTACAGAATAGCAGAATTGGAAGGGACCTTGGAGGTCTTCTAGTCCAACCCCCTGCCTAGGCAAGAAACCCTATACCATTTCAGCCAAATGGTTATCCAACATCTTTTTAAAAACTTCCAGTGTTGGAGCATTCACATCTTCTGGAGGCAAGTTGTTCCACTGGTTAATTGTTCTCATTGTCAGGAAATTATTTTCCGTTCTAATTTGTACACACCTTTGCTAGCAAGGTATCATCTGCTTATCTTAAATGTTAGGTATTTATTTATTAAATGTGTTAAGGAGGTTACCCTCCAATTCAGATTCCAGCTGTCATAAATTCCAATTTCTTATATTCTCTGTACTGATTTAAACAGATATGGAGGCAATTCAGCTGGTTCTCAACTTATGACATTAATTTAATTAATGTCACAGGTAAGTCCTCGACTTTCAACAGTTCATTTAGTGACTGTTCAAAGTTACAATGGCACTGGAAAAAAGTGACATGACTGTTTTTCACACTTACGACTGTTGCCGCATCCCTCTGGTCACGTGATCAAAAATTGGCAACGGATTCATACTTATGACCGGGTGTGTGTGTCATGCAATCCCCTTTTGCAACCTTCTGACCAGCAAAATCGATGGGAAAACCAGATTCGCTTAACAACCGTGTCACTAACCTATGAGCTGCAGCGACTCCCTTAACGTCGGTGGCGAGCAAAGTCATAAAATGGGGTAAAATTCACTGAACACATGTCTCATTTAGCAACAAATTTGGGCCTCACTTGTGGACTACCTTATGATGGTGCTAAAAAAGTGACTTACGAACCAGTCCTCACAGTTACGACCGTTGTAGGACATGTCGCAGTATTGTGATTTGAGCACTTGTGTTGTGGTTAGCCAGCAGCTGGTGCGGATGGCTGAAGAGACCGAGGACTCAGATGAGGGGCCAGGACCATTAGGGAGTGGACTGCTGCCTTCAGAGATTGTGGGGGCTGGCAGCAGCGATGAGGAGGTTCCCAAGGAGCCTGTGCCAAGTGGCATGTGCATGCAGGATTGCTCGCAGGAAAGAGCAGCTACAACAGCACGGGCGACTCCGGGAGTAAGGCTGCAAAGTAATGGCCCCTCCTTCAAGAAGATAAAAGCCAGCTGTGAAACGAATGTTCCTTGCAGGAAGCAAAGACGTTTTGAAACTCAGCCTCGTGGACATTGCAGTATCTGAAGTTGGTATTTAAAGACTCTTGGGTTGTGAAATATTTCTTATCTGATTCTTGGCAGTCTTGCACAATTTTGGCGAGGTTTGTATTGATCCAAGTTAATTAGTTTACAGCAGCCTTTTAACTGGGGATTCATAAGACTCATTAAAAGGTTTCTGTTCCCTTTGGTTATTGTTTGTCTTATTGGAAAAGGTTTTGGGTCAGAACAGCTTGGCAATTTGTGTGCATTTATGACAAGTTGCCATGTCCCATTGTCATATGATTCCCCCTTGTAATCCAACCAGCAAAGTCAATGGGAGAAGCCAGATTCGCTTAATGACCGTGGTGATTTGCTTAACAACCAGATTTTAAAAAATGGTTACAAAATCTGACGCAACTCGCTTAAACAACTGCCTCAACTTAGCGACCGAAGTTCTGTTCCCCGTTGTGGTTGCAGACTCTTCAATACATTCTTCAAATAAAATGGCCGCCCAGCTGAGATGGACTCTTGACGTTAGTCTTCAAGGGCAGCCCCAGGAAGAGCGCATGGCAGTAATCCAAGGAGAAAGTCACCTGGGCCTGGTTTGTTGAGTTTTTACACATTGATGAGAGTTGTTCGGTCTGGGCAATTACGTGGCGTTTAATGTGGTTTTAACATCTGCCTTGGAGCCACTGTGTGCAGCTTAAAGTGTCTTCTCGGAATTGGAATCTAGCCTTAAGAAATCCAGTTGATCAATCAATTAATTGATTACAATTAACATTTCTTTGAAGAAAAACACAGCGTATTATAACCTTATGTACAATTTAAAGAGCAACACAATAATATGACGACTGAATTAAAAAAAGGAGACTGACATAGTGCATGCCCTTTCTTTCTTTCTTTCTTTCTTTCTTTCTTTCTTTCTTTCTTTTTCTTTCTCTTTTTCTCTCTTTCTTACTCTGTCACTTTCTTTGTCTCTCTTTTTTTTTCTTCTTTCTTGTTTTCTTTCTCTCTGTATTTTCTCTCTTTCTCTATCCTTTCTTTCTCTTTTTACTCTTTTTTTCTATCATTCTGTTTCTTTCTTCCTCTTTTTGTTTCTTCCTCTTCCTCTTTCTTCCTCTTCCTCTTTTTTTCTGTTTTCTCTGTCTTTCTCTTTCTACCTCTTTTTCTCTATCTTTCTCTTTCTTATTTTGTCACTTTCTTTTTCTCTCTTCTCTCTTTTTCTTTCTTCTTTCTTCTTTTCTTTCTCTTTCTTTCTCTCTGTGTTTTCTCTGTCTTTCTTTTTCCTTGTTTCTATTTCTGTCTCTTTCTCTTTTTTACTCTTTTCTTTTTTGCTCTTGTCTATCATTCTTTCTTTTTCTCTTTCTTGGTCTTTTTGTTTCTTCCTCTTCCTCTAATTTCTTTCTTTCTGTGTTTGTCTTTTTTTCCTATCTTTCTGCCCCTCCCTCCCTCCCTCTTTCTTTCTTTCCTTCCTTCCTTCTTTCCTTCCTTCTTTCTTTCTTTCTTTCTTTCTTTCTTTCTTTCTTTCTTTCTTTCTTTCTTTCTTTCTTTCTTTCTTTCCTTCCTTCCTTCCTTCCTTCCTTCCTTCTTTCCTTCTTTCCTTCTTTCCTTCCTCCCTCCCTCCCTCCCTCCCTCCCTCCCTCTTTCTTTCTTTCTTTCTTTCTTTCTTTCTTTCTTTCTTTCTTTCTTTCTTTCTTTCTTTCTTTCTTTCTTTCTTTCTTTCTTCAGTTTATCTCTCCAATGGGTGCTATAATACCAGCCGTATGTGAAGGAGATTTTTTTAATAAATAAATAAATAAATGATCAAGGGTACAAGAGATACAAACAAAGCTCTTGTTTGTGTTTTTGTGCATGTGTTTTCCCAAACAATGCCCTTGCATCAAATGTGCTCTGACCCAGAACATATCACCACAAATGCAAGCAAGCACACTCGCCTTTTCAGCTGATACTTGTTTCGAGAGACCCCAACAGCAACTGGGCGTGTTTTACAACCTGCCCAAAATTAAAATTCTTGCAACGCTCCTATTTTTTTTATAACTGCAAGGATCATCTAGAAAAGAGGGAGTATTGTGAAACTGCTTGGAAAGACTCTGTTACTACACAGTGCTGTATATGATTATTTCATAGAAGGAAAGGCCTTAAGGGGTTTGGAAGGGACCTGGGGGGAGTCATCTAGTCTGCCCCCCCATGCCAGACATCTACCGTATCACCTCTGCAGCCTTGACAAACAAGGCAATCCTCGACTTAACAGATAACAGATTAACAGAGTTGGAAGGGACCTTGTAGGTCATCTAGTCCAACTCCCCCCGCCCAAGCAGGAGACCCTACACCAATTCTGACAGGTGGCAGTCCAGTCTCTTCTTGAATGCCTCCAATGAAGAAGCTCCCATAACTTCTGAGGGCAACTTCTGTTCCATGGGTTGATGGTTCTCCGTGTCAGAAAGTTTCTCCTTGTTTCCAGGTTGAATCTCTCCTTGTTCAGTTTCCATCCCTTATTCCTTGTCTGGCCTTCAGGTGCCTTAGAAAATAGCTTGACCCCTTCCCTCCTCTCTGTGGCAGCCCCTCAAATACTGGAAGGCTGCTATCATGTCTCCCCTGGTCCTTCTCTTCACTAGACTAGCCAGGCCCAGTTCCTGCAACCGTTCTTCATATGTTTTAGCCTCCAGTCCCCTAAATCATCCTGGTTGCTCTTCTCTGTACTTTTTCTAGAGTCTCAAACATCTTTTTTATAATGTGGTGACCAAAACTGGATGCAGGACTCTAGGTGTGGTCTTACTAAGGCTTTATAGAGTGGTATTAGTACCTCCCTTGATCTCGATTGTATCCCTCTCTTAATGCAACTTAGGATTGCATTAGCTTTTTTGGCTGCTGCTGCACACGGCTGGCTCCTATTTACCTGGTTGACCACTAAGACTCCAAGATCCCTCTCCCAGTTCCTGCCATTGAGCCTGGTTTCTTAGAACAGTTCATTTGGTTACTGTTTGAACTTACAATGGCACTCAAAACAAGTGAGTTATGACTGATTTTCACACTTAATGACTGTTGCATTATCCCCACGGTCACCCTGATCGAAAATTGGAGTGTTGGTAACTGACTCATATTTATGACGGTTGTAGTGTTCCAGGGGTCACATGGTCCCCTTTTGCGAGCTTCGGACTACCAAAGTCAACGAAGCCCAATTCACTTAACAGCCATGTGTCTAACTTAACAACCGTGTGGATTCGCTTAACAACGGTGGCAAGAAAGGCTGTAAAAACGGGGGCAAATCTCGCTTAACGACTGAAATGTTGGACCCAATTGTGGTCGTAAATCGAGGACTACCTGTGCTTCCCAAAACAAATCAGAAGTGATGTAGCCCTTTTTTTTCCAGCTAGCAAATTTTATTAAGCTATAGAAACTTGTATTGATCTTACGATCCCTATGCACGGATCGCAGTTTGTAAACCGTAAACCGCATTTCACCCGTGGGAATTGGGACTTGAAAGAGTGAATGCAATGGATAGGCCTCCAGAGCTCCGATTAGTAATATTTATTAAAAGGAAGTACATCAGAGAGGGCCCTAGAATGGGTTATATATCCGCTTCAAATTTTATTATAGTTTCAAATTTAATAAGTCCAGTCCAACCAATTATAACTGAACGTCCACCTTCCCTATCTTGCAACTTAAACCCAAAAGAGTTAATCCAGAGATTACATCTCCAGAGATCTGATTAGTAGCATTTATTATAAGGAAGGCCCTGCCTCCCAATCTCAGATGGATGGATTAAACTCCCAGAATTCCTGCTGACTGGGAGATTCTGGGAATCGAAATCCACCCATCCTAAAGCCTTCTAATTCGGGGATTCTGGGAGTCGAAGTCCACCCATCCTAAAGCCTTCTGATTGGGGGATTCTGGGAGTTGAAGTCCACCCATCCTAAAGCCTGCTGACTGGGGGATTCTGGGAGTCGAAGTCCACCCATCCTAAAGCCTGCTGACTGGGGGATTCTGGGAATCAAAGTCCACCCATCCTAAAGCCTTCTAACTGAGGGATTCTGGGAGTCGAAGTCCACCCATCCTAAAGCCTTCTAACTGGGGGATTCTGGGAATCAAAGTCTACCCATCCTAAAGCCTTCTGACTGAGGGATTCTGAGAATCGAAGTCTACCCATCCTAAAGCCTTCTGACTGGGGGATTCTGGGAATCAAAGTCCACCATCCTAAAGCCTGCTGACTGGGGAATTCTGGGGTCTGAGTCAAGTGTCACCCTAGAATCAGCAGATACGTGTTTCTACTTACAGGACAACCCTGCTAAAAAAACAATATCTCTGTACCCCATTTCTCTACAGCTGTCTCCCCAAAGCAAACCCCTTTGCTTTGTGGAAGAATTATCTCTCCTTTCCTCAAAGAGCAGTCTTGATTTCATTTTTTATTTTGGCGCAACCCCGGCTCGAGTGGGAGCCCCCAAATTATCCTTCTGACAGTACGAGGGCTGATTTTCACTGTAAATGGGGCTTGCGTTTCATCCACGGCATTCCTTCATAACGGCTCCTTAGCTTTTCTGCCCAAAATTCCTTCTCGGGAGTTCCTGAAAGTCTTTTTAAACTGACTTTTAAGCCCACTTTTGCTGCAACGAAAATGGGGCCGAAATTCCTTTTTATTTTTATTTTTAATGACTGCTCCTTTCCAAATTCCTCCCATCTCTGGAGATAATGCACTTTTCCCTCTGGTAAGATGGCTTAATTTTTCTCTCCCCTCCACTGTAACGTCAGGGAGTCAGGCCAGCTGCTGGTGCAGCAAAAAGATTTATGTGATTAGGAATGGGGGCTGACACAGCCTTATTAAGTTAGTCAGTTCAACCTGGGGTCAAGGCCAGCGCGACACTCTTTTAACTCAGTTGTTGCTTGATCGACTTCTCCAGAGAGCGAGGCTCCACCAGGAAGTAGGGTGATTTTTTGTTCACATGCAAACATGTGCAGGGAGCATTAGAAGGGGCATCTTCTTGATTTTGAACCCTTTTGAATTCTTCTTCCTTTGCTTGGTGTTTTCTACTCTAGTCTTTCTCAACCTCGGCGATTTTACAATGTTTGGACTTCCACTCCCAGAATTCCCCAGCCAGCATGGCTGGTTAGGGAATTCTGGGAGTGGAAGTCCACCCATCTTAAAGCCTGCTGGCTGGGGAATTCTGGAAGTCCACCTATCCTAAAGCATGCTGGCTGGGGAATTCTGGGAGTTGAAATCTGCCTAGATTAAAGCATGCTGGCTGGGGAATTCTGGGAGTTGAAATTCACCCACCTGAAAGCATGCTGTCTGGGGAATTCTGGGAATTGGAGTCCACCCATCTTAAAGCATCCTGGTTGGGGAATTCTGGGAGTTGGAAGTCCACCCATCCTGTAGCCTGCTGGCTGGGGGATTCTGGGAGTTGAAGTCCACCCATCTTAAAGCATGCTGGCTGGGGAATTCTGGGAGTTGAAGTCCATCCATCTTAAAGGACGCTGGCTGGGGAATTCTGGGAGTTGAAGTCCACCCATCTTAAAGCATGCTGGCTGAGGAATTCTGGGAGTTGAAGTCTGCCTGTATTAAGACATGATAGTTGGAGAATGAAACCCACCCATCTTAAAGCATGCTGGCTGGAGAATTCTGGGAGTTCAAGTTTACCCACCTTAAAGCATGCTGGCTGAGGGAATTCTGGGAGTGGAAGTCCACCATCTTAAAGCATACTGATTGGGGAATTCTGGGAGTTGAAGTCCACCCTTCCTAAAGTATGCTATCTGGGGGGGTTCTGGGAGTTGAAGACCACCTATCTTAAGCTTGCCAAAGTTGAGAAACACCACTCTGGCCCGATGTTCCTTTGAAATGCCCATTCATGCATTGTCCTAAAAGAAGGGATAGGTGCCCCTCAAAAAAAATGAGACAAGATTTACATAACATTTGCTTATATATCCCAGCCTGTTTAGAATGGCTGAAATAGTGGGGAAAGTAGAGAATATTTAACTTGATTACGTTTTCTTAAGCCCACACCAAAACTCATTTCCTCATTAGCTTTTAGGGCCAAAACTGTTCTAAAATCACTATTTGATGCTTCACTGATTCCTAATTGGGGCATTTTTTGAACTCTTTCTGCTCTTTCTCCCAATCTCTCAAGCAGTCTAGAAAGAGGTTTGATAAGTCTATCAATTCCCAGGACTTATCTATTTTGTATTCCACTGATGTAATCTATAATATCTACAAAAACGATACAATAAGATGAAGATCTTGGTATTAAATATGAAGCTTACGACAAAAACCTTTCTTGTAAAACAGATCATTTGAGGTGCTTTGATGCTGTTTATTAATGCCGCGTTTAACACTGGATGAAAAATTTAAAACGTTTTTCTGCTTATCCACAGTTGACCTTTCAGAAATCTTACTTAATATTGATGTAAACTTCTCTTTATCTCTAAAGGTTGAAATTATCTCCACGTTAGTGTGTTAGGAATCTCTAGTCAATGCTGAATAAATATCACTCCACTCGAATAATATAATGTATCACTTAGGCTTTATAACAATACAATACACTTAGTTCTTGACTTACAACCATTCATTTAGCGAACATTTGAAGTTACAAAGGCACTAAAAATATGATTTATGACCAATTCTCGCACTCACAACCATCACAGTAATGAAATTCAATATGAGAAAAGTAAAGTCTTGTACTGAGGCAAGAAAAACCAAAAGTACACATATAAAATTGGGTGAAACCAGGCTTAATAGCAAGAACTGTGAGAGGGATCTCGGAGTCTTAGTGGAGAACCAGCGGCCTTTGGAGTCGGAGATCAGTGGGGCAGAAGAACAGCTGGAGCCTGTTCCCAGTGTGCGCATGCACAGAGCTGCCAGGGGAAGGGAACAGCTAAGGAACACAGGTTGACTCGGGAGTAAAGGCTCAGGTGGACAGTGAATGGCCCCTCCCATAGGGAATAAAAGAGGAGCGAAAGGGGAGTGGTGTTTGCAGGAGACAATTAGTTCAGCTCATTAGAGTGAAGATCTGTTCCTGACTTCTTGCCAAGTAATTGCTGCTACAGTGTGGCGTTTGGAAGATATCGGCCTGGCAACTCTCCAAGCCTGATAAAGGTCTGTAATTGTGGAATCTCTTGAAAGACTCTTGGCCGGGACTTTGCTGGAGAGGAATTCACTTTAACCTAAATAAAAGGGGTTTTATCGGGATGAGGAGTCGGCTTCATGACCTTGGGGAGCCTCTTCCCTCTTCACCTGGGAAGGGTGTTTTTCCTGGCCCCACAGTTTCGCTTTGGTGTTCAATAGAGGATGCCTTCTTTTCTTCAAATGCTTGTGCTTATAAGTGAGGCAACATGATTGCAACCTCCCAACTCAAGATGAGATGCATCCACGCCGAGTCTATTGCAATTTAAGTTCCCATTACCTCTTATCTTTGAACAGCATCGGGCAAAGTGTATTTATGCATTTATTTATTTTGCACAATTCTATCCCGCTGCAATCAGGAAAGGTTCTCGGTGGCTTAGGCGGAACATAAAAATTAATTAAAAACTAACTTAACAGTAAGAACAGTAGGAATAGCATCCTAAAAGAGGAACACAATAAAAACACGTGAAAGATGGGCTGTTAAGCGAGGGAAAAGCTTATCGACACAGCTCTGTATTCAAAATACCAACAAGGAAGGGACCAGCCTGATACCTGTCATGAGATTATTACAATTGTTATTACAGGTAGTTCCCGATGTACAACGGTTCATTTAGTGACCGTTAAAAGTTACAACGGTGCTGAAAAAAGTGACCTATAGACAGTTATGACCTGTCATGCCCCCTGTTGGAATCTGATTCCGAGGGGGAGGCTGAGCAGCTGACAGGGAGTGGGAGTGTGGCTCCGTTGGCTGTGGAAGAAACTGTGGAAGGGGCACAGTCTGGCTGGGCAGAGCAGGGAAGAGGTAGAACAAGGGAGAGGGAATCCAGGCCCACCCCCTCTTTATCCTAGGGCATGCAGGGAGGAACAGAGAAGGGAGCAACATGAGTTGCGTGGCTTATGGGAGAGGAAAAGGCCCTGATTCCCTTCATTAGCTGCAGCTGGGAACACAGTGTTTAAAAAGGGAGGTTGTGCACAGCAACTTGTTTGAAGCAAATAGTGAGTTATCTGTTATTGTTGAGGCTTATCTGGGTTCCTGGCGTCTTCCCAACTGTGTGTGTTTTGTTGGCCTTTCAAGTCTGGAATTCCTTCTCCTGCCCTGTCAAGTTAGTTACTGCAGTGTGGTTTGTGTGGATTTTTATTTACATTTTATATGTACTTTGTTTTTGGACTGAATTTCCTCCACTTAAAGACTGTTCTTGGGAGAGTTTTTTCCCCCAGCTGAAGGTAACTGGACATTGGGGGGCAAACTTGGAGGTATTAAAGGGACTTTTCTTACTTATGTGACTGTGTTGCCTTTGTGCCACGCCCCGGGTCATCACATGACCTCTTCAACATCCTCATGATCAAAATTCAAATGTTTGTCTATGTCCAAATTGTTGGACAGTGCAAAGATGTATCAGGCACATTTTTTTTTCACATGTGGTGGATCTGCAACGCTGCAAAAAAAGTATTGGAGACTGATCCAGACATGAGTGGGAAAGTGTATTCCATTTAAGCCAGAATTTTTTCTCCTAGGAATAATACCAGAAGGATATAGGAAAGATTTAATGTATCTAATAGTACATGTGTTGATGGCGGCTAGAATAATGTATGTGCAATACTGGAAGAAGGAAAGCATACCGCCAGAAATAGAGATAATAAGGAAAATTATGGCCTGTGCAGAATCGGACAGGTTAACCCCAGAATTAAAAAAAACAAGGGGGAATCTGAGTACTATGAAACGTAGAATAAATTCTATCAGTGGTTGCATAGAAGGCAAGGTCGGAACATAAGTAGCTGTCATGCCCTTGTTAGAGTCGGACTCTGAGGGAGAGGAGGAACAGCCGACAGGGAGTGGAGGTGTGGCTACGAAGGTTGTGGAGGAGGCTGGGAAAGGGCAGAGGCCTGCTGGGTAGTCAGAGGAAGAACCAGGCCCATCCCCTCTGCATCCTAGGGCACGCAAGGAGGAACAGAGAAGGAAACAACTTGGCTTATGAGAGAGGAAGCGGCCATGATCCCCCTCTTTGGTTGCAGCTGGGGAGAATAGCATATAAGAGAGACGGTTTAAATACAGCATTGCTAGAAGCAAAGCGTGTTTTATTTTGGGATGAAGTTATCTTGGTTGGCGTTCTTTCTACAGACTGTGTCTTCTTATCTCCTTGAAGTTGGTAATTAGTTATCCTGGTCTGTTGTGGAAATTCCTTCATTGTAGTTTGTTTTGGTTTTTTATTTCACCTTTATCTGCTCATTGAGTTCGGACTGTATTGCTTTCTTTTGAAGACTTTCTGAATAAGTTTAATTTCCAGCTGAGAATTATTGAACAGTGGAGCCAAGTTGGAGGCATTAATGGACATTTATTTACGTTATGGATTTTGTTATGTTTGTGTTAGACTCCGGGTCATCACAAGTAGCTATGATGATTAGAATAATTCGTAAACAATGTATCAAACAAGAGGATTGTAAATGGTGAAGTGACATTTATATATGTATAACAATTGTAAGTCCAGAACAGCTGCACTGTGTTGTATTCTTATAATTAAAATAAAAAAATAAATATTTTTTTTAAAAAAGGAAAACATGTGAATAAAATATTTCCATCAAAAAAAATCAAAAATCAGATGTTTGGCAATTGCCTCGTATTTATGACGGTTGCAGTGTCCCTGGGTCACATGATCCCCTTTGGCGGACTTCCGAAGAGCCAAGTCAACAGGGAACTCCAGATTCGCTTAACAACCGGGTGACTAACTTCTCAGCTGCCGCGATTCACTAAACAACGGAGGCAAGGAAGGTCGTGAAATGGGACATAAATTCACGGAGCCAATGCCTCGCTTAACCATAGGAATTTTGTAAGCTGAGGAACTGCCCGTCTTTAAAAGATGTGGGGTTATGAACACAGCAGCTTTTTAAAGCAGCCATGTCTTTTCTTAGGCTTGTCACACAGTGTCGGGAAAAGGACGTCGTCGCTTTAATAAAACTCACTTAATCACTGCCTTGCAATGGAAATGGCTCATGGTAGGCGTAAGTCGAGGACCACCTGCCTAGGATGTTACTTGTTATAATTTTAAAACTGGTTTAATCTTGCATTCATTCTGATTTTAACATTAGCTTTTATTGATTTTATTGCACAGTGCTCAGAGTCTCTCTCATTGGGGAGAGATGGGTGATTAAGAAATAGGAAAGAAAAATATAAAATAAATCAACAGGGATGTTGAAACGCTGCAAAAGGAGGTGGTTGCCTCCATAGTTTCAAGTAAGCCGCATCTAGTTCTCGACTTTTGACCATAATCGAGCCTGCCCATTACCGATGTAAGTCACAACAGTCATAAAGCAGATCAGTCCAGCGACCGACTTGATTTTTATTCCCCCTTTTTTTGCAGAGGTTCTTAAACAAAGACCAGCGGTCCTAAAGCGAACAGTGCAGTCGTCCAGCGAACTCCACCACCACTAAGTGAACCAGGGGTGGGATTCAAAAATTCCAACTTGTTCGCTACCCAGTTGCTGGGTGGGCGTGGCCTACAAGAACTTCCAGGAGGGCCGTTTTTTGTCTTCCCCAGAGTCCGGAGGCTTCCCTCAGGCCTCTGGGAGAGCTAAAATGGCCTCCCCTGGGCTCTGCACTTAACCTGCATCGAAAATGGGCCGTGTGGAGGGTGAGGGGGGTGGGGGTGGGGCCAGCCGGTCAGTTCAATACCGGTTTGGTGAACCAGATGCAAATTTAATATCCGGTTCGCCCGAACCGGTCTGAACCGGTAGAATTCCATCCCTGAGGTGAACCGATCAATACAGTTTTGCCCAGAACCGGAATTGCCATGTTGCCAAGAGCCCAAAGTGGAGTTATGTGACCACAGAAGTGGGGGGAACGACTTCGACTTTGGGGAACTTTGGATCCGGGTTGCAAATCCGCATTTTTTTACATATCCGTTGTAATGTCCAGTCGCTAAGCAACTGGTCGTAAATTGAGGATTCGCGTGTTGAAGAGTTTTTAGCAGCTGATAAAGCCACCTTCTGTGATTCACTTTTGGGCGAATCAGCGGCAGGTGGATTTCTCTTCCCTTTAAATAATGCAGGCGAAAACAATGTAATTAAACCTTATAAAAAAACAGCAGCCATGATATCATGAAATAACAATGCCAGACAGTAGAGCTGCGAAAATTGATGATTGAATCAACCTTGGATGCTGTCCTAAAAGAGACATTTTTTCTCTCTCTGAGAGGTGGCCTAAATATTTAACAATAGTCGTAGTTGTTCTATTAATAAACTAGAGAAGCGAAGAGATAATATGAACTAGCAGGGCACATTATCAATAATTAGATTCCTTCTGTTTTAATATTTTCTGCATTTTATGCTGCCTGGGCGGGTGGGGGAGAAGATGAGATCTCATAGTGAGAAATCCAGCTGAAAATTGAGCTGTTCAGACTGTACATCTGTCAACTAAAAAGAAAATACTCCTTTGGTTGTTTTCGTTGCCAACAGAAAGGGAGTGGGGGAAAGCAGTGCATTCCTCAAATGCCTTAGATAATCGCCTTGGCAGCCCAAAGTTGTCTGCACGTAAGAATATTACTGGAGAGCATGATTGATGACTGTGATGACCCAGGGTAGGATACAAAACAAACACAGTCACAGAAAACAGGTGAAGCCCCTTTTATTCCTTCTCTTTGCTTCCAAGCTCCGAATATTCTTGACTATTCTTGTCGGAGGACAAAAAACTCCCATACAAACAGTTACAAGAAGAAGGAAAAAAAGCAACACAAACCAGGCAAGATAAGGGCTGGGGGACGTCCACAGATAACACACACTGGGAAGGATGCCAAACTCAGAGAGGAACCATAAACTAGCGATATTTACACGCTTTGTTTCCAGCACTGGCCCATACACATGTCTGTCCTCTTATTCAGTTGTCACAGCTGCAGCCCATGAAGAGGATCAAGGCCCTCTCCTCCTGAGCAGACCACATCTCTCCCTTATCCTCTCCTCCCTGCGTGCCCTAGGATGGAGAGGAAATGGGCCTGGGTCCTCCTCTGACTGCTCAGCCGGCCTCTTCCCTTCCCCAACCTCCTCCACAACCCCCGGAGCCCCACTTCCACTCCCTGTCGGCTGTTCCTCCTCTCCCTCAGAGTCAATCTCCACTAGGGGCATGACACTGACTCTTGGCAATGGATGTGTCCCATTGGAGAATATACATCCAGGGTAAAAGGGGAAATGAATGATGTATTTTATTGTCAGCTGCACCCAGCTAATGCCAACATGGCTATTCCAAATAAAACTTTTTTTGTACTCTGAGAGATGTGGCTAGAGACTTATGATTTGAATGGGGGTGGATTTGTCGGAGCCCTGACAACATCCTTTAAAATTCAGACAAGGTACAGGAAGTCTTGGACTTACAACAATTCATTTAATCACAGTTCAAAGGGACAACAGCATTGAAAAAAAGTGACTTGTGACCATTTTTCACACTCATGACCATTGCGGCATCCCCAGGGTCGCGCTCCAGCGGCGAGCCCAGGCAGAAACCGCGCACGATCGCGGATTCCTGTCTATCGCTGAAGCCCTGCAAACCGGAACTCTCCACGTGATAAAAATTCTGACAGTTGGTAATGGACTCGTATTTATGACCATTGCAGTGTCCTGGGGGGGGGGGGTCATGTAATCCACTCTGGTGGTGGGATTCAAATTTTTTTTACTACCGGTTCTGTGGACATGGCCAGGTGGGCGTGGCCAGGAGGTCATGTGACTGGGTGGGCATGTCTATGTGGTTCCCCCCTCCTTTCGCAGCACCCTCCCATGTCCTGTTTTTTGCCTCCTGGGCCTCAGTGAAGCCTCTTGGTGAGGTAAATACAACAGCGAGGGGAGAGGAATCAGCTATGCCGCGTGATTTAGATGAGCTAGAAAGCAAGAAATCCAATGATTTCCTGCTTTCTAACTGGTCTAAATCACGCAGCACAGCTGATCGTCAGAAATACTGGTTCAGCTGAACCAGTAGCATTTTTTTTACTACCGGTTCAGCCAAACCAGACCAAAACGGTAGAATACCACCCCTGATTCCCTCCTTCTGCCCAGCAAAGCCAATGGGGAAGCCAGCTTCACTTAACAACTGCGTTACAAATTTAACATGTGCAGGGTGTCAACTCATAAAATATATTTCTATGGTCTTTTTAGAGTTGCCAACTGAAAGGCAGGGGGAAGCAGTGCAGCAGCTTGGAAACCGAAAGTGCATTCCGTAAATGTTTTCAAAGATAGTAACTAGGTGACTGAAGTTTCTGCCGTGCAAAATTCTAACTGGAGAGCATGATTGATGACTCTGGGCTATGGAGGTGTCCCATTGGAGGATATGAACTACAATACACCCAGAGGGGTGGGAGGGAAAACCAAGGTCAAGAGTGACAAGGAATGATGTGCCTCAGAGTCAGCTACACCCAGGCAGTGCCGGACATGTTAACTCCCAATAAATCCTTTTGAAGTTTTGGAAGTTTGGCTCGAGACTCATGATTTTAAATGGTGGCAACTGCCGGATTCCTGACACAGCAATTCACTCAACAACAGTGGCCAGAAAGGTCTCAAAATGGGGCAAAACTCACTTAAACCAAAGTCTCGCTTAACAACAGACATTTTGGGGCTCGATTACAGTGTCCATCAAGGACTACCTGCATTAGAAGACTTGGGATTATACAAAACTGCCATGATTTATTTAACCACGGTGGCAGAAAAGATCAGAAACGGGTAATTTAGCAACAGAAATCCCAGTTGGGTTTGTAATTGGACGACTACCCACATATTAAAGATGTGGCAGCTTTAATAAGGTGGCTCATTGAAGCAGCTTTTTTTAAAAAAAAAAGTCACTTAGAATAACAGAGTTGGAAGGGACCTTGGAGGTCTTCTAGTCCAACCCTCTGCTCAAGCAGGAATACCATTTCAGACAAATGTTTGTCTTAAAAAGCCTCCAGTGTTGGAGCATTTTACAAGTTCTGGAGGCAAGTTGTTCCACTGATTAATGGTTCTCTCAGGAAATTCCTCCTTAGTTCTAGGTTGCTTCTCTCCTCGATTAGTTTCCATCCTTATTGCTTCTTTTTCCTGCCTTCAAGTCCTTTGGAGAATAGCAGCTCCTGAGATATTGGAAGACTGCTATCATGTCTCCCCTAGTTCCTTCTTTTCATTAAAACTAGACATACCCAGTTTCAGCCTCCAGTCCCCTAATCATCCTTGCTGTTCTTCTCTGCGCTCTTTCTACATTCTTTTCTATATCATGGTGGCCGAGGTTGGGTGGGGTATTTTAGCTGGCAGAGGCGCTATTTTCTTTTTTAAAAAAACAACAACCTGGAAACCTGTATGGCGCCTTTTATGGCTGAGTTGTCCCTTAAGAACTGTGAAATTGTTCTGGATGAAAAACTGACCTCGTAGGGGAAAAAAAAAAAGCTTTAAAGACTCGAACAGTTCAGGTAAACCATCTTGGCTGAACTTGAAAAGCTAAGCAAGGTCAGACCTGATTGTTTTCTGGATGGGAGACCACAAAATAGATTGAGGAGCTGATTGAAGAGCCCTGTCTGGGCTAAGAAAGATGCTTGGCAGCGTCTGGAGAATTATCGAGAATTCATCTTGGCCTGTCCTTATTTTTGACTTATTATTATAAGTTCTTGATAATATTAGCCAACTTATAATATTAATAATACTAGCTCTATACCTGTGCTTCACTAGGAAACTATGGGGTCGGGCTTAGTTTTTTGGGGGGGAAATAAGGAGGGGAAAAATTCTGTCTCTGCCTGCCAGCATCCATTGGTATTCATCTGGCTAGCGTGCTATCAGTGTGTGAGAGAGTTGAGGGCTGTTTGGAAACCAAAACAGTATTTGTTGTGTGAGCAAGAAGGAGACAGCAAGGAGCCTGGGTGTGGCTTAGCTCAACTGTTCTGTACTAAAGCTGCTTCCTGCTGTGAAAATAAAACTAAAACTGAACCTCCTCTCCTCTGCTTGTGTTTTGCCTTTGGAAGAGATTTCTTTTCAGGTGGGGAGGGGGAGTAGAACTCCTTAGCATCAGAGCGTGTTAATGATAATAATCATATAGGAAATCCTAATGCTCTGATGGTCATTTCGAAAAATCCTTTCTTAGTGAGCACCTAGAAGCCAAGAGGAACAGACGTGCCAAATGTCAAGTTTGTAGGCTTTACGGTTCTGGAGATTTTGTGATGATGCGTGAGGGGTATTTCGCTTTTAGATATAGAGATTAACAGTATTTTTCCAGATGGAATTTGCAAAAGGGATCGCAATTTCGAGCAGATTGAAAAACCAGGGGGTAAGAATACAAGCCGGATTGTCCATTGAAGATGGTTACAGATTGCAGAGGTAGTCCTTGACTTATGACCATTTGTTTAGCAAATGTTCAACATTTCAACGGCACTGAAAAAGGTGGTTTCTGACCCATCCTCATATTTTCCACTGTCACGCAGTCCTTACAGTCATGTGACCATAACCTGGGCGTCCGGCAACTGGCATGTATTATAGATGATGATTGCAGCATCCCAAGGTCATGTGATCACCATTTGTTACCTTCCCAGCTGGCTTCCAACAAGCAAAGACAATGGAGGAAGTCAAATTCACTTACTGGCTGTGGCAAAAGAGGTCATGAAATCGGGCACGACTCTGTCATGCCCCTGTCGGAGTTTGAATCGAGGAGGAAGACAAACAGCTGACAGGGAGCGGGAGAGTGGCTCCATTGGCTGTTGAGGAGGCTGGGGAAGGGCAAAGTCTGGCTGGGCAGAGCAGGAAAGAGGTAGAACAGTGGAGAGGGGGGTTCAGCGGAAGACCCAGGCTCAACCCCCTCTTCATCCTAGGGCACACAGGGAGGAACGGGGAAGGGAGCAATGTGGGTTGCGTGGCTTATGGGGGAGGAAAGGGCCCTAATTCCCTTCATTAGCCACACTTGGGAACGAAAGTTTAAAAGAGATGCAAACTGAGCACGGCGTCTGCTGGGAAGAAACATGAGTTTATCTTGTGTTGACTTTGGTTATCTGTGTTCCCAGTATACTCCCAACTGGGTTGACTTACTGCTGTTTCTTCACTTCTGGAATTCCTTCTCCTGCCCTTCCGGACTAATTACCTCATCTTGCCTTGATTGGACTTATAGTTACAGTTTTTGTTGACCACGTTTTGTACTTGATTCTCTGCAGCCAAAGGCTGTTCCTGGGAGAGTTTTTCTCCAGCCCAGAAGGTAACCAGGACATTGGGGAGAAAGTTGGAGCAAATAAAGGGACTCTTACTTATTATCTGACTGTGTTGCCTTTGTGCCACGCCCCTTTGGGTCATCACAGACTCACTCAATATCTGTATCATATACAAACAGAGTTCGGGTCCCAATTGTAGAATGGCATGGAATGAAATATAAAATAGCAATAGCACTTAGACTTATGTACCTCTTCACCAGGGGTGGGAATTCTACCTGGTCAGTCCGGTTCCATAGAACCAGTTGTCATGATTCTGTGCAGTTCTGAGAATAGGCAAATCCTGCCACTGGCTGGCCCCTCCCCTCCCCTCCCCGCCCACTCACTCCTTACCTGGCATGCGCGCCATCCAACTTGTCTCCATTGTGCCTTCGCCTAATTTTTGGTAAGTTGTTATTTTTTCCTTTCCCCCCCCCCGACCATCAGCTGTTCCGACTATCAGCTGTGCTGGGAGATTTAGATTAGCTAGAAAGCAGGAAATCGTTGGATTTCTTGCTTTCTAGCTAACCTAAAAGCAGGGCTGAACCTTCCTTAGGACTGAAGCTTCTATTTTTCAGTGCAGACTCAGGTAGCAGATTGCAGAAAGGTAGATCTCTGAATGAATCTGTGATTCTGTGAGCAACTCAATCTGCCTGCCTACTTTGCCTGATTATATATATATAATTTCAATATTTACATACAAGCCATGCCTAGCCAGTCACGTAACCACCAAGCCATGCCCAGTCAGCAAGCCACGCCCACCCAATCACATGACCACCAAGCTGCACCCACAAATTAGGCCATGTCCACAGAACCGGTTGTTAAGCAATTTGAATCCAACCCCTGCTCTTCACAGTGCTTTCCCGCCCTCTCTAAGCAGTTTACAGAGTCAGCCTCTTGCCCCCAACAATCTGGATCCTCATTTTACTGACATGGGAAGGATGGATGTCAATCTTGAGCTGCTTAGAATCTCAGAATTAACCATGAGCCGGTGAGACCCAAACTGCCAAACTGCAGGCAGACAGCAGTTAGCAGAAGTAGCCTGAGTTACTGCATTCTAACCACTGTGTCACAGCGGCACAGTGAATAGAACAGTATATGGAATATAAAATATAGAGTAGAATAGCACGGTATATATAATATAGAACAGAATAGAATAGGTAGAATTGAATAGAACAGAACAGAATACAATAGAATAGAAAAGAACAGAACAGAGTATAGAATAGAATAGAATAAAATATAGAATACAGAACGAATAGAATATAGAATAGAATATAGAATGAATAGTATAGAATAGAATAGTATATATAGAACAGAACAGAGCAAAATATTCTTTATTGGCCAAATGTGATTAGACAAACATGAAATTTATCACTGGTGCAGAAGCCCTCAATATACTGTACATAAAAACCAACAGAGTAATAATAATAATAATGGGACTACTAAGGGAAGGTAGTAGAAAAGACGAAAAGGATAATAACAACGTAGCCGTTCCACCTTGGTGAATATAATAGTCGTAAGTGGAGGACTATCTGTATATTGCCTTACATTGTCATCCTGCAGATGGTTGTTTCAATTTGACTGTTTTTTGGCCAGCTGCCCTGTGCCACATTATTCGAGTTGGATGGAGCCACGGCATAAAAAGGCTGTAAAGAAAATAAAATCAGCTTTTTCTCCAGCGGTCCAGCTCGGATTTGGCCCAGACAGCTGACCTCTTGGAATCCATTGAGGCGGTCTGCAAAATCCCTGGAGCACAGCCTTTCTTTCTCTCTCTCCCTCCCTCCCTCTCCCTCTCTCCCTCTCTTTCTCTCCTCCCTCCCTCCCTCCCTCGCTTCCGTCCCTCCCTCTCTCTTTCTTCTCTGCTTTCCATTCTCTGCGCCGCATGGCTCCGGGCATCATAACCATTGGTGTAATAAACCCATATGAAAGAGCTTGTTTCTCTTTTATTATGATTATGTCGGCTGGCGGAATTGCATTAGTCTGTGTTAAAAAGGGCTGCTGGCAGGGAAATAAATTGGAGGTGTCACTCCATCTTGCTTCTTCATCTCCTGGCGTTTACTCCGAGGAGTAATTTATCTCCTCGGCTGGCTGCGGTGCAGTCAGGATGGTGGGTGGGCCGGGATGCTCGGTGGGCCCACGAAGACGCCTTGGCCCGTGCACACAGGGTTCCCCAGTGCGCTTTTGGAATGAGCACGACATGGCAGTGCATGTTGGCACCAGGACTCCACAGGGGTTATTGTAGTTTGACGTTCCCTATTGAGGATGCTCTTTGATTTATGGCTCAGATGAGGGAGAAAGAGGGAGAAAGGGAATATTCAATTTGGTTAAGTTAATACCTTGAGGTGGCAGCCTTTAAAAATTCATGCCCTTGATTTAATCCATGGGTATCCAACCAGGACAACGTTAAGACTTGTGGACTTTTAACGCCCAGAATTCTCCTATAAAAAAAAGATGTTGAGGCTCTAGAAAAAATGCAGAGAAGAGCAACCAGGATGATGAGGGGACTGGAGGCTAAAACATACGAAGAACTTAGTCTAGTGAAGACAAGAACCAGGGGAGACAGGATATCTGAGAGGCTGCCACAGAGAGGAGGAAGAGGTCAAGCTATATTCCAAGGCACCCGAAGGCCAGACGAGGAATAATGGATGGAAACTGATGCAAGAGAGATACAACCTAGAAATAAGGATAAAATTTTCTAACAGTGAGAGCAATCAACCCATGGAACAGAAGTTGCCTTCAGAAGTTGTGGGAACTTCGTCACTGGAGGCTTTCAAAAAAGAGGCTGGAGTGCCACCTGTCAGAAGTGGTATAGGGTTAGGGGGTTGGACTAGATAACCTACAAGGTCCCTCTTCCAACTCTGTCCTGTTCATATGAAGATCGGTTGCAGGAACTGAACAGAGGACCTTGCACTTATTTATTTTTATTTATTTATTTATTTATTTGATTTGCCAATTGTTTACAAGATAATAAGTATAAATGTATACATAGTTGTGAATACATGAAATGGTTACATATAAGAAAAATAAAAGAATAAGAGAAACAATAGGACAGGGACGGTAGGCACTTTTTACACAAAAGCCCCGTTTTACACAAAACGGGCTGCGTGGAAGCTCCTGGAAGGGCCAGTCTGTAGTGGGCAGGGCCAGCCGGTTGGTTCAACTACCAGTTCGGTGAACCCGGTGTAAATTTAACCTCCGGTTTGTCCAAACCGGCCCCAAAGGGCTCAATCCCACCCCTGCACATCCAGTTCCTGCAACCATTCTTTATATGTTTTAGCCCCCCAGTCTCCTAATCCTCTTTGTGGCTCTTCTCTGCATTTTTTTCTACAGTCTCCACCTCTTGGTTTACATCCGCAGCGATTGTTTTATTCATCGCGGGGGTTTCTTTGCCTTGTGAAGGAAAAGCAAAACCTCTCCAACTTCAAACGTTCCCTAAACAAAGGGTTATACCTCGTGGAATTCCCTGTAGGAAGTTGGATTTATTAAAACCTGCGGGCCAGTCACCTTTGCTTTCTCGGAAACCGGCCTACCTCACAAGGTCGTTGTGTCGGAGGAGGAAAATAGGGACGCGATCTGCCTCTTTTTTTCAGCCACAGGAGGAGAAGAAACGACAAATTCAGCAGCTCGGCGGAGAAATAAGACTTTTAAGCTTCAGAGAAACCAGGCGCCGCCATTTGAGGCCTTTGATTTTCCTCGTCTGTCAGATTCCTTCTGGACCCGCTGACAGTGATTGGCGGAGCTGCCAATCTCCCGTCAAAAATCCACACAATTTTTGCCATGACGCTTGGCGGCCCTCTCCCCGTTTCTCCAACTCCCTCCCCCCCAAAAAATCCTTGCGATCAATTAGTTGTCAGGGTGCCCTCCCCTCTTCTCTTCCTCCCTCCCTCCCCCCTCCCTCCCTAGGGAGATGGTTTTAATACGCTTTATTAATATTTTGTATCCGATTGTAAAAGCAAAATTAAAACAGCAGGGGGGAGAAGGAAGTGATCCGATGGGGCGCTCTTCAAACGAGAATGCAATTAAGATAAAGCTCATATTAGCAGAGACAGAGAGCCATGGGGGTCGCTGAACGCTTCCTTATATTTCTCCCCTCCCCCATTCTTTTTTTTTGTTTTGTTTTTTTTGTTTTCTGGGTTGTTGTTTTTTCTGGTTTTCTGACTACATTTCTTTCCAGCTTTTTTTTGTTTTGTTTTTTTGGCTGCTCTACATCTTTTTCTCATTTAAACCGAATAAAATCCGAATTGGGATTTTTATT
>NW_020717115.1:18601-31881 GCF_900518725.1 Notechis scutatus | reverse complement strand
CCCCCCATGCTAGACCAGGGGTCTTCAAACTTGACCGCTTTAAGGCTCGTGGACTTCAACTCCCAGAATTCCTCCTCTCGGTCATGTTAGCTCAGGAATTCTGGGAGTTGAAGTCCACAAGTCTTAAAATGGCCAATGTTGAAGACCCCCCCCCCCATGCTAGACCAGGGGTCTTCAAACTTGACCGCTTTAAGGCTCGTGGACTTCAACTCCCAGAATTCCTCCTCTCGGTCATGTTAGCTCGGGAATTCTGGGAGTTGAAGTCTACAAGTCTTAAACTTGCCAAGTTGGAAGGCCCTTGAACTAGACAAACCCAATTCCAGCAACCATCCTTCATGTGTTTTAGCCCTCAGTCCCCTACTCGTCTTTGTTGCTCTTCTCTACATTCTTTCTAGAGTTTTGACATCTTTTTAATACCACAGTGACCAAAACTGGATGCAATATTCCAAGTGTGACCTTACCAAGGCATGTGTGGACTTCAACTCCCAGAATTCCCCAGCCAGCATGTTGTCAGAGTCTATTCATGAACTGGAATAGAGCATGGTAACAAGGTCAGCCAATGAATAGGCATAGCAACTAAATCAGCCAACGAGGACAGTTTGGAAACTGAAACTAGAAGTAGTCTAGATATGGCTCTATATTAAGCTCTGCAACTCTGCAGTTATGTCAAATACAAACTGGAATTTTTCCTCCTGGGAATCAATACAGAGAAATATTATAAGGAACTGAAGTATCTAATCATACATGTGATCATGGCAGCAAGATTAGCTTGTGCTCAAAAGTGGAAAGATAAAGAAATTCCCAATGAAAACGAGGTAATGAAAAAGATATGGATATGCACCAAAATGGATAAATTAAACTCTGGAATTAAAAAACTAAGGATGAGACTGAATACTGCAAAGTATGGAATAAATTTTATTAATGGTGGGGAAAAAGGGAGGACTTAGAATTAAAATAAAATAAGGATGTTAAGACAGTAGATTAGAAATATGGAAAATTGTTGTAATGTATAAATGTATGTATTATGTTGTTCAGTGGTGGGATTCAAACTTTTTTACTACCGGTTCTGTGGGTGTGGCTTGCGGGTGTGGCATAGGCATGGTGTGGTGGGTTTGGCAGGGGAAGAATCCTGCAAAATCTCCATTCCCTCCCCATCCCACTAACCTGCTTTCCAGCTCTGTTCTCCTGTGCAGGGCAACAAAAGGAGACCCAGCCAATCAGCTGGGACTCAGGAGGCGGAGAATAGATGGGGGCGGGGCCTGTCAGAAGTAGTATTCCGAATTAATCAAAATTCCCACTACCGATTCTCCAAACTACTCAAAATTTCCGCTACCGGTTCTCCAGAACAGGTCAGAACCTGCTGAAGACCACCGTTATTTCTTTTTCCACGAAAAAGAAAGGGGCTTCCAACAATTATGCAAAAATTTGATTCTCTTTGCCAGGGCGGTACTGACTCTCTCCCCTCACACACACACACACACCTCTGTTTTTGCTGACCAGGTAAAGAAAGCTTCGGTTCCTCGAGGAAATGAAACTATCGGGTCAAAGGGCCTGTGGCAGTTCAAAATGTGGAAATTGCTTTCTCGTCCTGTTCAGCGTCCGCTCCTACGCGATACTTCGGCGTCTTCTAAAGAGGATTGATTTTTTTCAAACTCTGCTCTCTGCAGTCTCACCATTGGAGATGGTTTCACGTACGCCCAATGCCGTGATGCGGAGCATGCACCAATCTGGCATCTATATTATAGGTCAGTGGGGGCTAACCTTTTGGGGCTCCTGTGCTGAAAAATTGCGTGTGCGCTTGTGTGCGCTCTCTCTCTCATGTGCCAGCACCCAGAAGGAAATGCATGCAGCCCCTCGTGCCCTCTGTGCATGCGCGCGCGATTCCCCTCCACACCGCTGGCCCCCTTACCTGGACTGCGGCTCCCAGCTGATTTTCAGCCTGTTTGAGGCCTTTTTCGTCCTGCCAGAGGTTTGAGGGAAGCCTCTGCAGGCCGAAAAATGGGCCCGTTTCGTCACTTCTGGTGTTTCCGAAAAAGCCCTGAAAATCAGCTGGGAGGCGGCGCGCATGCGCAGTGAGGTAACTTTGCCTGCGGCTCGCGTGCCCGCACAAATGGCTCTGCGTGCCACAGGTTTGCCATCACGGTTCTAGGTAATCCTAGAATTATGACCACCAATGAGTCCCGGATTTCTGTTCCTAAGCAAGACAGTTGCTAAGTGAGGTTTTTTTTGCCCCATTTTGTGACCATTCCTTGCCGCAGTTGTTAAGGAAATCGCTGTAGTTGTCAAGTTGGTAACTAACACAGTTGCTAATTACAGGATTTGGGAAGCTCAGACTGGCCCAGGATCTGCTGATCTGCTTCTGGTAAAGGAATTTTTGAGTCTGTAATTTGAACCTCAATAAACTGTCTGGTTTGGTACTGCAACCGAACAGGACAGGTACAGGCCTGCAGAAAAAACAGGACAGGTACTGTGATGACCCAAAGGGACGTGGCACAAAGACAATACAGTCAAATAATAAGTAGGAGTTCCTTTATTAGCTCCAACTCTGCCCCCAATGTCCTGGTTACCTTCCGGCTGGAGAAAAACTCTCCCAGGAACAGCCTTGGGCGGCAGAGAATCAAGTCCAAAACGTGGTCAACAAAAACTGTAACTATAAGTCCAATCAAGGCAAAATGAGGTACTTAGTTTGGCAGGGCAGGAGAAGGAATTCCAGACATGAGGGGATGGCAGTAATTCAACCCAGTTGGGAGGACGCCAGGAACACAGATAACCAAAGTGAACACAAGATAAACTCACATTTGTTCCCAGCAGATGCTGCACTCAGTATGCATCTCTTTTAAACTCTCATTCCCAGGTGTGGCTAATGAAGGGAATCAGGGCCCTTTCCTTCCCCCATAAGCCATGCAGCTCACGTTGCTCCCGTCTCCATTCCTCCCTGCGTGCCCTAGGATGAAGAGGGGGTGGGCCTGGGTCTTCCTCTGAACTCCCTCTCCCTTGTTCTCTCTCTCTCCTGCTCTGCCCAGCTGGCCTTTGCCCTTCCCCAGTTTCCTCCACAGCCATAATTGCAACCAGCCTGCATTCTATTGGACAGTCTTTGAACAGTCACTAAATGAACTCTTGTAAGTCAAGGACTAACTGTACACCAATGCCATTCTGGTAAGAACGTAATTACTGGCAGCAGTTGTGTTTTAAGGCTGTAGTGATTGCTAAACTGTCTTCAAGGGTAATCCCAGATATAGCACGTTGTAGTAGTCTAGAGGGTCGGGATCCTTGAGTCTTCTCCAATTATAACCATTATCACTCACCAATCCCTGTGCCTGGCCTCAAACCTAGTTTTGCTTCTTTTGAGCTACTTTATGGTCATAGGGATGCGGTGGCTCAGTGGCGAAGACACTGAGCCGGTCGATCAGAAAGGTCAGCAGTTTGGCAGTTCGAATCCCTAGCGCCGCATAACGGAGTGAGCTCCCGTTACTTGTCCCAGCTTCTGCCAACCTAACAGTTCGAAAGCATGTAAAAAAATGCAAGTAGAAAAATAGGGACCCCTTTGGTGGGAAGGTAACAGTGTTCCATGCGTCTTCGGCATTGAGTCATGCCGGCCACGTGACCATGGAGACGTCTTCAGACAGCGCTGGCTCTTTGGCTTAGTAATGGAGTGAGCACTGCCCCCTAGAGCCAGAAACGACTAGCATGCATGTGCGAGGGGAACCTTTACCTTTATATTATGGTCATTTAGGTTTGCCGCTTTGATAAAGTAAAATTTGCTTTCCTTCAGCCCTTGTGACATTGAGCCTCTTGGGTTTGAAATGTTGGTCTATCTGAATTCAGGAGCCTCATAAAATTTGTACACGGTGATTCTGAAGCACTTTGTGTATTATTTGTGTATTACAATTCGCTATGAAAATGATGATCCTGCTAATATTTTGGGACATCAAAATTCACGCCTTTGTGTTTGTCTTTGACTGCTCTTGTCAGGACAATTTTTTGCTGAAAACAATATGATCTTTCTTTTTTTGCATAATTGAAATTTACACTGGTTTCCAGATTCTTTTTTTTTTTGAAGTGTTGTTTCTATCGCATTATTGCTAAGATGATCCTTGCACTGCAAATATGAAATATCTTGTTTCCGTCTTGATGGATTTAATCTGAAGCCATTGCCAATTTTGCTAGCTTTCTACCTTGCTTTCAATTTCTTGAGCATGCCCGGGTTTATTTCTCCAAATTTTTCATCTGCCGCTCTGAGCATTCAGCTTTTTAATGTCACCTTTGATTCTGTCACCTTTGGAATGTTTTCCTTGCAGACAGTTATTAACCTGTTCTCTTTGCTTTGCTTTCTATGTAATCGCTGACTGATTTCATTCCTTGGCTGTCTGCTTCATTTGCAACACATCACAACCGCTGATTTTCCTTGGTAAACACGAGCGTTCGGTGTTGATTTTTGGATGCAGCGCAGAATGGATTGCAGTAGGCTGTCAGCCTTGTGTCTAGAGCGGTGTAGTGCAACCCCAGCAATTTTAACAAGGGTGGACTTCAAGTCCCAGAATTCCCCAGCCAGGTTGCCTCAAGATGGGTGGACTTCAAGTCCCAGAATTCCTCAGCCAGGTTGCTTCAAGATGGATGGACTTCAACTCCCAGAATTCCCCAGCCAGGTCACCTTCAAGAAGTGAGGGGAGCCGAATGTCAATTCATAAAACATTTTGTTTACACATTTTATAGTTGTCAACAGAAAGAAGCGGGGGATTTTCAAAAAGCAGGCAGCAGTGTGGAATCGAAAGTACATTTCATTCATATTTTCTTCAGAGACCGATTAGATGACTGAAGCTTCTATCGAGCAAAAATCTAATTGGAGAGCATGATTGATGACTCTTGGCTATGGATGTTTTTTGTTGGATGATACACCCAGAGGGGTGGGGGGGAAAAGCAGGATCAAGGGTGACAGTGAATTACGTATCTCAGAGTTGGCTATGCCCAGGTAAATGCAGGACGTAGAATGTTACCTTCAAATAAATCTTTTTTAGTTTTGGGAGTGTGTCTCGAGGCTCATGATTTAATTGGAGTAACTGCCGGAATCCTTACACTCCCAGAATTCCCCAGCCTGATTGTTTCCAGATGGGTGGAGTTCAACTCCCAGAATTTCCAAGCTGGCATACTTCAAGATAGGTGGACTTCAACTCCCAGAATTCCCTGGCCAGTTTGCTTCAAGGTGGATGGATTTCAGTTCTCAGAATCCCTCAGCCAACATGCTTTTAACATGTGTGGACTTCAACTTCCAGAATTCCCCTGCCAGCATGTTTCAAAACGGGTGGATATAAATTTCCAGAATTCCCAAGCTGACGTATTTCAAAAGGGGTGGACTTCAACTCCCACAATTCCCCAGCTAGTATGCTTCAAGATGACTGGATGGGGAATTCTGGGAACTGAAGTCCACATATCTTAAAAAAATAAGCTGATATTGAGCAAAACAGGCCTGAAGCATCCATTTCCACCCACATCCAGTTAAAATATCTGTTGTGTAGCCTATCACAAGAAAAGCCCCTGTTTTAAGGCCACTGGCTGTGTTACCACTGTTCAATTTGGAAATTTTAAAAAATTTCCTCACTCACTTTACTTATTCAGTGTCGGATTTTTTGTTTTTTTGTTTTCATTTCAGCCTGGAAAATATTGTTTGCTTCTCAAATACTCAAACCGATATATCTTGCTCCTCTTGCCAGTGCTTTTGATGATGGTACCATTCCACAGTTCAGTTCCATTTAAATATTCAATTTTCTTCTTCTTTTATTGGCAGCGTTGCCCCATTATCCTCTCCAAATTCCCTTTTGATGTCCTCGCAAAAGATTTAAACTGTATGTAACAGTGACTGTATTTCTGTAGATGAGTCTGCGTGTCGTTTGACTTCATCCATGTAGAGAGAATGGTGTGGGGAGGGTTTTTTTTGTGTGTGTGTCCCCTGCCTGGATCCATTCATAGCCTGCTGGTATTTTTATTTAAAATTATCACTATGGAATCCAAGTCACATTTAAAAGCACCGGAGACAAGCAGCCGCCTTGTAAAATTCTGATTTTTAACTGCTCCTTCAGTCCTTCTGTATTTCTCATCAATGCTATTTTCTCATATTTTTTTTTTACTCCACTGCATTATTTAAAGGACATTATAATTTTCTCATGAATACCAAAACCCTCAAAACATTTTTTTAAAATCTAATGACGGGGTAGTGAATCAAATGCTTTTCCTAATTCAAAGCAAGCTGTTGTTCTTGTTCAGGATACATCAAGAAAAACAGGTCCTTGTTTAGTGACTGCCTCATTTAGCGACCATTGACAGTTACAACTATGGTAATGTTATACACCAGAAGCAATCCTTGTTGTCCGTAACATTTGCAGGTCTATAAAGTCAGGTCATTCACACAGTGGTGGTTTTGCTTAACGATTGTGTCGCTTAATGACGGAGTGACCCGACTGTGGTCACTGAACGAGGACTACGGGTGATCATTTTCAACTCTCATCTTAACACAGGTAGTCTTCAACTTAGGACTGTAATGGAGCCTGACCATCACCGTCACAAATCGTGACAGTCATAAAATGGGTTGGTTTGCACGACTGGCCGGATTTTACGAGCTGTTTTGTGGCAGTCATTAAATGGATTATCACAATCTTTAAGCGAATCAATGGTTCAAACTATGGGCATGGTTTTGCCAAAAAACCAGAAGTAAATGATGGGTTTGTACAACACTGTCTGTGATGACCCAGGGTGGGGATACAAAATAAACACAGTCACAGAAACCCGGTGAAGCCCCTTTTATACCTTCACTTTGCTTCCAAGCTCCAAATATCCTTGACTGGAGACAAAAAAACTCCTACACAAGCAGTTACAAGAAAGAGGAAATGCCGTTTAAATTATAAAGAGTAAAAAAAAACAACAACCCAAACCAGGCAAGATAAGGGCTTGAAGACGTCCACAGATATCAGAACGCACAGTGGGAAGGATGCCAAACTCAGAGAGGAACAATAAACTAGAGATATTTCCACGCTTTGTTTCCAGCACTGGCCCATACGCATGTCCGTCCTCTTATCCAGTTGTCACAGCTGCAGCCCATGAAGAGGATCAAGGCCCTCTCCTCCCGAGTAGGCCACGTCTCTCCCTTATCCTCTCCTCCCTGCGTGACCTAGGATGGAGAGGGGAAGGGCCTGGGTCCTCCTCTGACTTCCCAGCCGGCCTCTGCCCTTCCCCAGCCTCCTCCACCACCTCCGGAGCCCCACTTCCACTCCCTGTCGGCTGTCCCTCCTCTCCCTCAGAGTCAGTCTCCACCAGGGCCATGGCACTGTCATAAGAAGAGCAACTAAGATAATTAAAGGGCCTGGAGGCTAAAACATATGAAGAACGATTGCAGGATTTGGGTTTGGCTAAATCTAAAGAAAAGAAGGACTGGCGCGGACATGAGAGCAATGTTTCAGTATTTGGGGGGGCTGCCACAAAGAGGAGGGGGATCAACTTATTTTCCAAAGCATCAGAAGAAACAATGGATGGAAACCAATCAGGGAGAGAAGCAACCTGGAATTAAGGAGAAACTTTCTTAACAGTGAGGACAATTAACCAGTGGAACTGCTTGCCACCAGAAGTTGCACTGGAGGTTTTTAAGAAGAGATTGGACAGCCAGCTGTCTGAAATCGTAAGGGTCTTCTGCATGAGCAGGGGGTTGGACTATAAGGCCTCTTAGGTCCCTTCCAGCTCTATTCTGATTAACGGATTAACAGTTAGAAGGGACCTTGTTGGTCATCTAGTCCAACCCCCCGCCCAAGCGGGAGACTCTACCCCATTTCTGACAAATAGTCCAGTTTCTTCTTGTAAGACTCCGGTGATGAAGCTCCCACAAGTTCTGAAGGCAACTTCTGTTCCATGGGTTGATTGTTGTCCCTGTCAGAAAATTTCTCCTTATTTCCAGGTTGAATCTCTCCTGGATCCGTTCCCATCCATTATTCCTTGTCTGGCCTTCGGGTGCTTTGGAAAATAGCTTGACCCCTTCCCTTCTCTCTGTGGCAGCTCCTCAAATATCGGAACACTGATTGATTGATTTATGCACGCACTTATTCCCCTGTTCTTGGATCCTCCTGGTAATGCCTCCCTAAAGCTTGGGTAATTTACCTTGAAAGGTTTAAATAGACTTTTAAATAAATAAAAGAGGAAGAGGGGGTAAGGAGTAGGAGGATAGGTGGAAGAGGAAGAAGAGGAGGAAGACGAAGAGGGGGAAAAGGAGGGCAAGAGGAAGGAGAAGGGGAGAAAGAAGAAGGGGAGAATAAGGACTAAGAAAAGGAGAAGGAGGAGGAGGAAGAGGAGGAGGAGAAAAAAGAAGAGGGAAAGGAGGAATGGAGAACGGAGACAAGCAGAAAGAGGAGTGGAGGAAGAGGAGGAGGAGAAGCGGGAGGAAGAGGTGGAAAAGAAGGAGAAGGAATGGAGGAGAAGGAGGAGAAGCAGAAAGAGAAAGAATGGAGGACAAGGAGGAGCACAAGGGGGAGAAGAATGAGGAAGAGGAGGAAAAGGAGGAGGAATAGCGATAGCCCTTCAAGTTATATACACCGCTTCACGGTGCTTTACATCCCTCTCTAAGTGGTTTGCAGGGTCAGCTTCTTGTCCCCCCCCCCCCCAACAATCTGGGTTCTCATTTTACTGACCTTGGTCAACGTTTACTGACAGCCAGGTCAACGTTGAGCCAGTCAGGATCGAACCGCTGGCAGTTGGCAAAGTCAGCCTGCAATACCGCCTTCCAGCCACTGCACCACCACCACGGCTTCAGGAAGAGGAGGGACTATTCTTAAGCGCCTTCAGAAAGAAGGGTCCAAACCCTTGTCAATCCCGAAACGAGGTTTGCGAATCACAGCTGGAGAACCAAACCCCCTGGCCCCTGGGAAGACAGCTGGCCCCGATGTTGCTCCAGGGACGGTGCAAACATTTGGGGGAAGAACCGGCACGTTTTGGTGGGAGGGGGGAAAAGGGTGACCTTCTTGATCTGGGATCCATCGCCTTTGTGAATCGGTTTCATCCCCTGGCCCATTCTTACGAGACGTTGCTAAGAGTTGGTTGGCTAGAACCAACCTAGTTTGGGGCACGACTTCTTTCTTCTTTGAATGGCGCTGCCTCTTTCAGACAAGCCAAGATTGGAAGGTTCCTCCCAGGGATGGGATTCAAAAAATGCCGGCAATCGGTGCGCTGCCCAGTGGCGGGGTGGGCGTGGCCATGATGGCCTATTGGAACTTCCGGTTTCCAGCTTCTGGTGGCCCGCCAGAGCCCGCGGGAGGCCATTTTCACCCTCCCAAGGGTCTGGAGGCTTCCCCCGGGTCTTTGGGAGCGTGAAAACAGCCTCCCCCAGGGCACCGGAGGCCCACCGGAAGGCAGAAACAGGTCCATTTCCGGCCTTCTGGTACTTCCAGGAAGGAGGTTTTTTTCCCCCTCCCAGAACTTCCACGCGGACCCTGCTTTGACCTGCATCACACGGAGACTCCTGAGAGGGGAGGGGAGGAGCAGGGTGGGTGAGGCCAACTGGTTGGTTGAAATACTGGTCCGGAGAACCAAATGTAACATTAAACATCCGGTTCTCCCAAACCGGTCCGAACCGGTAGAATCCCACCCCTCCTGGTTCCTCCTGGCTTCAAATCCCACTTGGTGCCGTTGGAAGAAATATCCTTCTGGGTTCAGTTCCAAGCGAGGGCAAAAAAAGACACTGGAAACATGGTGGAGGGCTTGGAAAGATGGTTTAATGACGGATAGGATCACATGCCTTGGAGATCTTGGGCAAAGAGAAACAATGAATATATAAAGATGTATTTCTTCTTCTTTTTTTATTATTATATCTATAAAATGTTTCTAGGATAGATTTGGGAGGATTATATGAATTGTTATAAAATAAACTAAGTAAATTATAGTTATCTTGCAAAGTATGAATGAACAAAATTATAGTCAAATGATTGATTAATAATGATACTAGGGTATGCAATCTTTCTGTGATGATATAATAATATGAGTTGTTATGCAATGTAACTGTAATTGAGGCTATGAAATGGATGCACAAAAATTTTGTAGACCAACCGACACACTGCTTGTACCCTTATGGAAGAAAGTTGGATGTTTTTATGTTTTGTTTGTTTTTGTTTGTCTTTAAAAACCAATAAAATTTACAAAAAAAGAAAAAAGAAAAAGGGGAAGAAATCAGGGGTGGGATTCAAATTTTTTTACTACCGGTTCTGTGGGTGTGGCTAGGTGGGTGTGGCTTTTTTTTTTGCAGCCACCCCCCCCACCACCTGTTTTTGGGGCCTTCTGGGCCTCAGAGGAGCTGTGATGGCGAACCTATGACACGTGTGCCACAGGTGACACAGAGAGCTGTTGAGGTAATTCCCCGTTAGGAGAATGAGCGCATACAGGGAGACGTATTTGAGAGAAGTGTTTGAATAATACACACACAGCACACAGATACACTGTACAGTAAATGTAGGTTTTTACTTCCAGAAACGTTAAGCAAAGTCCAAAACAAGCAATCCAAAATCATTCACAGGTAAATCACTCAGTTTTTCAATCCAGGGATAATTCAATAACAAATTCCAGTGTCAAAAACAGTTCAGTAACAAACTTACATCAAATCCAGAAATAACAGTCAATTAGGAAAAATGGAGGAACGGCAATACTTTCCAACAGAAGGAAACAGAGATACACTCACACTCTCTTCTGAGACTCAGACTAAACAAACCAGGTTTCTGGCTCCATCTTATGGCCGTTTGAGAAATCACACCTAATTACAGTTTTGCATTTTCTTGAAGTTACAGTTTTAAAATGTTTATCCTGGTTTATATATTTCTAACCCAAATAGCTGTTAGGTGACTCATATTCCTAACAAGAGCCATTTGTGACGGCACGTGAGGTGCAGGCAAACTTACCTCACTGTGCATGCGCGCGCCTCACAGCTGATTTTTGGTGGGTTTGAAGGCCTTTTTCGGCCTCCCAAAGTCTCATGGAAGGATTCTGCAGGCTTTGCAGGCCAAAAACTAGTCCCGTTTCGGTCACTTCCTGTTTTTCTGAAAATACCAGCGGTGACGAAACGGGGCTACTTTTCGGCCTGCAAAGCCTGCAGAAGCCTGCAAAAGCCTTCCTCAAGCCAGCTGAGGCACAGTGCAGGAAAGGGGGTGGCAGGGGTGGGTGGCTGGGTGGGGATTATGCTTGCCTGCGTAGGGGGTGTGGGGGGGACACGCGTTGCCTTCTGGGTGCAACGCACGCACAATTTTTGGCACAGGAGCCCCAAAAGGTTAGCCACCACTGCTCTGAGGGGAGCATTTTTGCTCCCAGAATTCTCCTCTGGGCTTTAGGAAGAAAAAAATGGAGGGGAGGCTGAGCCCGTCCCTCCATTTTTTTGACTCCCTGGGCCTGAGCAATGGGAATCCTGGCACAGCTGATTGTATTAACAGCTGATTGTCAGGAGGGGAAAAAAGAAAGAAATACCTTAAGGAGCCAGCGTCAGGTGGGCAGGGTGAGTGAGCATCAGGCAGGCGGGGCAAGTGAGCCAGCGGCGACCGGGCAACTGGGACTGGGGTGTGGCCAGCCAGAACTTACTACTGGTTTGGCGACCCACGCCAAATCCTTGCTACCAGTTCGCCCGATCTGAATACCACCACCACTGGAAGAAATGCTGACAATCCCTGAGTTTTATGCCCCCTCGAGGCTTTGAACTTCCTGGGGCACCATGGTTGCTATCAGAGGTCATGGTGTAGCTTTTTAGGTTGGTCAGGGTGCTAAGTTTGGTTGAAACTTGCTGGATGGTGCAGTGAAGGGCAATTCAATGACTCTGCCTGAAGGAGGTAGGTCTTTGTTATGTGGAATAGACTGGCCCAGGCAGGGGCGGGATTCAAACATTTTAACAACCAGTTCTGTGGGTGTGGCTTAGGTGGTGGGTGGTGGCTTGGTGGTCATGTGACTGGGTGGGGCATGGCTTGGTGGTCATGTGACTTGGCTGGGTGGGCCAACTCAATATCACTCACCTCGAGATATGCACCTCCTCGCCTGGCCTCTCATGACTGTGGGGATGCTGCAACAGTCGTAAGTGTGAAAACGGTCATAAGTCACTTTTTTTCAGTGCCATTGTAACTTTGAATGGTCACTCCACACAAGCAAAGTACCAGCAAAGGAGGGGAAAAAAACTCCAGAGAAGTTCCTGAGACAGGAAGTCTAGTCCTGCCAAGAATGTAATAAGGGTTAACGGAGAGGCAGTTTCTGTCAGCAACACCAGAATGTTTCCTTCCTGCCTTCCTTACAGGATTAGGCCAGTAATTTCTTCTAACAACCGGTTCTCTGAACTGCTTAGAGTGTTAACAACCGGTTCTAGCGAATAGGTGCAAACTGGTAGAATCCCACCCCTGGACCCAGGCCTTAATGGTCTATTGACAAAGGTGTTGGGAAAGCGGCTGAGTTTCTGCCTTTTTGAGTTTCTACTTCTCTTTTAGGGGAAATATTCTGCCTTTTTAATATATCCTAAAATGTTTCATTTTCCTAGGAGACGGGTGGGTGCTAACTTCCTACAATTCCCCCTCTCTTTTTGTCAAAATATGTGGGTGGAATACCCATGTTATTGGCAAAAGATAACTTCCAACAGGGCTTTCCATCTTTTTCTGCTAATTTTTTTGGGGGGGGAAATGAGCAGCCCCCAAAATGGAAAAATTGGCCTCAATCCCCACTTTGATTGCTTTTCCTGCTTCTATCAGTCACTCCCATTTTTAGCTCAAAAAAACAACAACCCTGGGCTTCTCCTTCCTCCTTTTCTTTCTGCCTTCTCTTCTCCTTCTTCCTCATTTCTCTTCCCCCCATTTCAGCTGCAGCTTCTTTTTCAAAAGGTCTTAAAACACCTGCTCATCACACACTCCTCCTATTATTTCCCACCCCACCCCCCCTACCTTCTCTGTCTCTTTTCTACGTCTCTGTCAAGTGCAGCCGAGGTGCCTTTTCATCCTTAAAAGCTTCTGGGCAGAGATCCAGGGATGAAAATCTCCTGTCTAACAAGGGCTGGCAGTGTGTGTGTACACACACAAGGGCTGTGCCTGGTTGTTTCCAGGAGCTAAAGGGGGAAAGAAATATTGAGGCAGATCATTTCCTCCTCCTCCTCCTCCTCCTCCTCCCAAACCCCACACCTTTCTGGCAATGATGAGGTTACCAATCTGGGTAATGAAAGGTCTACATAAAAACAACTAACCTCAGAGCACCATGGACTCCACAATCCATCTCCTCCTCCTCCTCCTCCTCCTCCTCCTCCTCCT
>NW_020717114.1:152445-206509 GCF_900518725.1 Notechis scutatus | reverse complement strand
GATTCAATGATGTGGAGAGAGGGGAATTGGAGACATCAAAATTGGCTGCTGAAACCACATCCAATTCCAAGAAGAAGACATTGATATCCCAAGAAGGGCAATGAATAATTGGGTATTTCAGATCCCCAAGAGTTAGAAACTCCTGATGGGGAGGGATAAGACAGCTTTTTAACTAACCAGTTTTCTCTGGCAATTAAAAATACATGTCTGTATTTTATAAGACAGTCACTCCATGCTGTTTGGAACTTCACCTTGGTTGGATTTGAGATGGATTCTTTGGCTGAATGCTTGCTCTGCCACCATATACAGCAGGGTCCCATGCTTGAAGTGATATTAGCTTCCTGCATGTTCTCACAATCAAAATAAAATCTATTTCGCTTTTATAATTGTTCTCTGCTTTGAAAATCTATGCAAAGCAGCGCCACACTTATCCTTGCCACTTAAGTTCAGTCAACATTCACATTTACATGGATGTTTAAATAAGCCTTCCTAGTCTATGAGAATATAGTATTCTAAAATAGATTGAGGTCAATGGAAGTTTAATCATACTTAGAAATCATTAGATTTTTTTAAAGTTATTCCTGGCTAACTTAAGATTCATACTGTAAGCATGACTAAAACTTGGTCCAATTCCTGTATATCAGTGGTTCCCAAACTTTTTCAGTCCACTGCCCCCTTGGTGCTACAAACTCATCCTCGGTGCCCCCCACCCAGGGGTGGGATTCAAATTTCTATGGGCGTGACCTAATTTGAGGGCATGGCTTGCTGGTCATGTGACTGGCTGGGTGTGGCTTGCTGGTCACGTGACTGACTGGCGTGGCTTGCTGGTTGGGCGTGGCTTGCTGGTCACATGACCGGGTAGGTGTGGTTTGGTGGTCATGTGACTGAGTGGGCGTGGCCAGGTAACTGGCAAACCAAATGCAAGTGGTCCTCACTTAATGGCCGGTTGTTTAGCAAGTGTTATAATTTATGACTGGCCTCCCCAGAGCTACTTGACCTGTTTTGGGAGTTTTGACAGCCATGCACACACACACACACACACACTCCCTTCTAACCCTGCTGAAGCAGGTCATTGCACTAGAATTGGCAAAGCATCTCTGATTAGATTCTAGTAGTGAACAGAATCTAATCAGAGATGCTTTGCCAATTCTTGTTGATTTGTTTTATATGTATTTCTTTATTTTATGTTGCTGAATTGCATTGACATGTGTGTCCCTTCTTGTGCACAGCCCAGAAGCTTTTGTGATTCTTTGCAGCAAAAATTACTGACTTCTGACTTTGCTCTATTTTTCAAAGGTGCTGCCACTGCTGCGTTCTAGGTGCTGGCCCCGCAGGTCCATCCCATTGAGCCCGCTGCACCGGAGAGACCTGCCCAAGCAAGTCCAAGCGAAGCGGTGCACCAAGTCAATGGGGTGAGCCTGAGAGAGGGAGAGAGAGAGAGAGAGAAAAGAAAGAGAGAGAGAAAGAGAGAAGGAAGAAAAAGAAGAGAAAAGGGAAAGAACGATAAAGGGACAAAGAAAGGGGGGGGTGGAAGGAAGGGACAGAAAGAAAAAGAAATAAAGAAGGAGGGAGGGAGGGAGGAGAAAGATAATGAGATATCTGTTCTAGTCCAATCACCTGCTCCAGCAGGGTTAGAAGTGTGTGTGTGTGTGTGTGTGTGTGTGTGTGTTCTTCTTGTAATTCACCAGTACATTTTGGTGTTGCCTTCTTCAGAATTGGCACTCTAATACATGGGAAAAAGTAATTTTTTAGGTTGGAGATCTGGTCCAATGGATCCTGTTTAAAGCCTCAACAAAATGTGAGAGCTTCCTGATAGTCTTGACCATTTTTCGTCCACAAAACCTTTAATAGAAGCCAAAGATGTTTCTATGTAGAAAAGACCCTCAGTCTAAACTAGGCCTCATTTCAATCTGATGCATCAGGTCTCTCTCTCTCTCTCTCTCTCTCTCTCTCTCTCTCTCTCCCTCCCTCCCTCCCTCCCAGACTGGCTTTGCTGTACTTTCCCGATGTGCTTGCGGGGCCGGAGCTTCGAACATGGATGGATAGAGATAGAAATAGAGATAGATAGATAGATAGATAGATAGATAGATAGATAGATAGATAGATAGATAGATAGATAGATAGATAGATAGATAGACAGACAGACAGATAGATATATTGGTAGATAGGTAGGTAGGCAGGCAGGCAGACCTTTTGGATGGATGGATGATTAGGTAGGTAGGTAGGTAGATAGACATAGATCTATATTGGTAGGTAGATAGGTAGGTAAGTAGACAGAAAGACAGGCAGGTAGGTAGGCAGGAAGGCAGGCAGGCAGACAAACAGACAGACCTTTTGGATGGATGGACAGACAGACAGAATGCAACAGCGGCGGCGTTCGACGCCAGCGAGCCCCTTGCACCGCTCCGGTGCAACAGTTAATGGGATAAGCCTGAGGTGCCGGTGCCTCAAATGCCCCCCTGCTGCCTCTTAGCGCTCCCTCTTCAGCAGCTGCTTCCGAGCAGAGCCCATCCCACTTCCCGTAATCCCTGACATTGCTTCGTACTGACTTCTAGGCCTTGGCCCACCAAGCAAAACCTTCCAACACTCGACTCCACCAGGAACACTCAACATGCCGAAAGGCCCACTGTATGTAATTCCTGTGACACAACTACGAGGCGGCGCATGCGCTTTTACCTCGCTTCCTTGGGGAGACCTTCCTTGCAGCCGGCTTGACCCGGCCCATGTGGGGACCTGTTGCGGCTCAGTGCAGGCAGCGTTTCTGGGATGGGAAGGGTGAATCCCACCTAAAGTGCTGCGCTGATCCCGTGCCTGCAAAAAACCTCCAGCCACCGCGTGTTTTTTTTCAGTGCGGCTGGACTCCTCCAGCGCCCCCTGCCACCTCTTAGCGCCCCTCTAAGGCATCCCACTGTCTCCCAGGGGGCAGTTCCACCCACTTTGGGAACCACTGCTGTATATTATAAAGCTTGCTTTTAATTGGCTTAGTAAAGCATATCCAAATTAAAGACTGGATTGTTTTGCTCTGTAAGAGAACAAGTCTTATTAAAATGTATTCAGTGCCATACACATTTTTTTAGAATTTTAATATGCATCTCCCTTTACCCTAATGTGATTTGGACACAACTGGTAGCTGCTCAAGCTGCTCTGCTGCATAAAATATAAAATGCTGGTAATTATGTATACAGAAACTGGCAAATAAAGAACATTATCCATCAGCCTGCATATTCACAGCTTTATTGTCAGCCTGATCTGAAATTAAAATGCAATATTCACAAGAAAGGAACTATTCCTTGCCTTTTACCAAATCATTAGATGCTCCAAGTTATCAATAAAATATCAAATACTCTCCCCAGAAATGCTGAAACTCAGCTCATCTCCAATAACAGTTTTATAAATAACTGTATAAATCACATGAATAAAAATCCAGAATGCATTTAATATGTTCTCCTAATAATCAATTTCTTTTATTTTGGGTACTATGTACAAATTGTGTAATTATATACCTCAGGGCCAAGATGTTCTGTCTAAGGAGGCTTCACCAAAGGGTACCAGAGATAGAGTCAATTTCATGTCCTTTCAGCATCCAGGAAGTAACCATCTTTGCGCAAAGACGGTTACTTCCTGGATGCTGGAAGGACATCTCCTTGTGCCTCCATCTTATTCCTAGTCTGTTGCTGAGGCAGCCTAGAACCATCTTTAACCATCTTGCACCATCGTGCCTCCCGTCCCTGTCCCATTGTCCCCATTTATTCATACCTATTTCCTGTATTCTCACTCATGTTTATACTTATACCTATTATCTTGTAAGCAATTGACAAATCAATCAATCAATCAAACAAACAAACAAACTGCACTGGTTTAGAAATGCTGTTTTTCCTTCCTCTCCCATGAAAACAATCTAGGGTGCTTAGGAGAATACTTTATTTTTTATTTAATTTTTATTTATTTTTTTATTTCTCAATTGCTTACAAGATAATAGGTATAAGTAAAAACATAGTTAGGAATACATGGATACATATAAGAAAAATAAAATATATATAAAAAAATATAAAAGAAACAATAGGACAGGGACAGTAGGAATGTTGGTGGGTTTATGCACGCCCCCTACAGACCTCTTAGGAAGGGGGTGAGGTCAATAGTAGACAGTCTAAGGTTAAAGTTTTTGGGGTTTGGGGAAGAAACCACAGAGTCAGGTAGAGTATTCCAGACATTGACCACTCTGTTGCTGAAGTCGTATTTCCTGCAATCAAGTTTGGTGCGATTAACCTTGAGTTTGTATCTATTGTTTGCTCTTGTGTTGTTATGGTTGAAGCTGAAGTATACATTGACTGGTAGGACATTGCAATGTATGATTTTATATACTATACTTAGATCGGACCGAAGGCGGCATAGTTCTAGGTTTTCTAGGTCTAGAATTTCGAGTCTGGTGGCATAAGGTATTCTGCAACAAGTAGAGGAGTGGAGAACTCTTCTTGTGAAATTTTTCTGGACTTTCTCAACTGTGCTAATATCAGATACGTAATGTGGGTTCCAGACTGATGAGCTGTATTCGAGTATTGGTCTAGCAAATGTTTTGTATGCTCTAGTTATTAGTGTAATATTACCAGAGAAAAAGCTACCCCTAGGGATCATGGCATTATTGGGGGTCAGTGGTCTGTTCAGCAAATCCAGCCCAGCAAACCTGCTGAGGGGACACCACTTCCCTGATCATTGTTCACGTTGGTCATTTTGATCTTGGGTGTGAAAACAAAACAAAACACCAAACACTTGACTTCCAGTGGTGGAATACTGGGATAATTTTTCAAAAATACTTTAAAAACCCTCCCTCCAACCATCAGGAGATATTTCAAATGAAAGGTACAAGACCTTGGACCATAAACGAAAATGATTTGCCAAGATTGTCTGGTTGCGTTCAGCGATTAAAGTGAGAAATGTAGCGAAGTTTTCTTGACTGAGAAGCCATTTTGGGAGATTAGGTGCTTATTTGTTTTCAGATTCCTTCTTTTGTTAATTAAGGCAACAAAAATGCTGTGTATGAGAGTTTCTGTGTGTTTTAAGTCATTCACGAAGCAGCCTGCCTCCGTTTTGGTTTAATAATTAGAAAGGGAGGTTAAAAGTTCATTGCATTAGCAACCCTTGGAGACACAATTGAACTCCAAAGTCACAACCTTCAGGGCTGGCTTGCATCCCTGTAGAATGTTTCCTCTTTTTACCCCCCCTTTTTTTTGGTGTGTTCAATGGCAGAAAAAGAAACTTATCAGACAAGGAGAGGAAAGGGAGAAAAGGAGAGAGGGAAGGACAAGTCAGGAAATTGAGAGAACGCATGCTACATACTGCATTGCATTGCAGCCAAGTGTTTGGCAAAAATTCCATACAGAACAGCAGATGGTGCTGCAGAATCTAGAAGAATGTAGATCACTACCTCTTGTCTGGATTAATTCATGATTAAGGAAGTGGATTAGAAAACCCTGAGACTCAAGAACCAGCAATAAAACAGGTGATACAAATAGATTCAGCTGTAATTATATATACCTGAACATTACAGCTTTTGAAGAGAGCTTGCTTTGACTTAAATAAGAAGAATCAGTGGAACAATTAAGGGAACAATATTTCCAACTTGTCAGGTTTTTTTTTTGTACAATATTTGGTGGGCATATAGTATTCCATGGGAATATTAATCTATCAGTTTTCCAAAACAACAATCATTCCATGCAAAAGACAGATTGATAAAAGTTAAATTTAGAAAAAGCTCCCAGCTCAGAACTAACTGATAACGGGAAACTTCAACCCATAAAATGGATTTTTCCAACACAGCTGGAACCAGCTGAGAACTTCAACAAAGATGTTCCTTTTATGAGAGTGGAAAAATACAACCCAAGTATTCCTATAGGACTGAATAGCTTCCCCATAATAGAATGCTTTTGTGTAGCATGTTGTTGTTTTAACCATTCAATCATATTTCAATCGTATTTCAATCTTGGTGACTTTATAGGCAAGTGTTCTCCTATAAAGTAGCATAACAAAAGTATCTTTTGTATTATCATAGTGGTAGATTGACTTATTGCCATTCTTTATTTCTTTTTGTGTTGATTTTTTCACTGCCCAGTATAATGTATTTAACATAGCTAACCATGCAAATTTTCTAAATACATCAGTAAATAAAATAAAATAAGGAAATAAATATATTCTATAATACTGCTTAGAAGCATGCTAAAAATCCTACAGATAAATGTAGGGAAAGTGGACAGAGAGAAAAAAGGTGAATTGAATAGTGGGAGAAAGATAAAAGAAATATGCACTTATTTTAGAAATAATAAACTACTTTATTGTGGTATATAGTAAAAGATGTTATTCTCCTAACATCTTAACAGATCCAAACTTGTCCTTCCTTTCTATCTATTAACAATAAACACATAAAGAAAACAGAAATGTTTTGAACTTTGGACTGCCAACATGCAAATCACTGTTCTAACCCTGAATTATAGTCCTATCCACACTCAGGTTCTTTTAAATTATGAAATTGAAAGATGGAAGATGATAATTATGATTAGGATACTGAATGTGTGTCAGTACATTGCATATATCTTATAGCTGGGTAGGGTGCAAGCAACAGAGGCCTGATGACATCCACTGCTCCCTTTATCATCTCTAAAATGGACTCTGAAATGCTCTGAAGACTACATGTATAAAATTTGGCAGGACCCAAATTGTTAATGGATAACAGTTGTTATAATAATGCAAAAGTGGAGTTCTGTGTTCTGCATTGGTTGTCGCTTGAGCTCTGGAGACAATTCAAAGCCCTGATTTTTATGCACAAATACATAACTTGGAACCTAGGTATCTACAACTATTTGATTTCTGCTGAATGGTTCTTTGCAGTAACATGACTTTAAGTGAGATGCTGAGGATTATCCCCTATGTTAGATCAGGTTAGGGGCAAGAACAATGTTTCTGATCTTCATCCCTTTGGAATACTTAGCTCCCAGAAATCTGGATGGTATCTTCCCTGATGGTTTTTAAGAAAGTGGCTGTTCTGACCCAGCTCCCCCAAGCATGACAAATCTTCTGATATGATCTCAAAAGATTCCTTTATTAGGAATGCTGGCAGCCCTGGCAAGAAATTTCTCTCACAAGCTAACAAGTCCAGCTGGCCAGAAGATGAATAGTTGTCTGTCACATCTATTCATCTCTGCCCCCTGCCTTTTATCCCCAGAGCTAGAGTGGGGCCTAGTTAGCAGCAGTGGCTCTTCCTTCCCCAGGATTGACCCATAGATTTCCACTGCTCTCCTCTCTTCTGCTTTCTGCACATTCACGCATCAGACACTGGACCCAGCTGTTCTTCTTCTTCCTCATTAGTTGCCTCCAGACCTGGGGGCTGTTGACTCTCCATCTGAGGGCTGATGGATGGCCCAGGATCCCTCCCTCCCTCCCTCCCTCTCTCTTCCTCTCCCAGCTCTATTCCCTCTCCCCTCTCAGAGCTCCCAGGTTGCCCTGATGCTGACCCTGACTCCCACACGTCCTCCTCCTCCTCTGATTCAGCTGCTGGAGGGGCTGGCGGCCAACAGGCCACATCAGTGGTAAATGCAAAACTGTTCTGCAGAGTTCTTAATTTAAACTATAGTAATAGCACTTATACTTACATGCTGTGTCAACTATAAAACGTGTATACAAAATGCTTCACAGTGCTTTTACAGCCCTCTCTAAATGGTTTACAGAGTCCGCATATTGCCCCCAACAATCTGGGTCCTCATTTTACCCACCTCGGAAGGATGGAAGGCTGAGTCAACCTTGAGCCTGGTGATCTGCCAAATTGCAGTCAGCCGGCAGTCAGCAGAAGTAGCCTGCAGTACTGCATTCTAACCACTGTGCCACCGCGGCTCCTGGAATACATGGGATTCCCCAAAGAGGGTTAATTATTGCATGGTTGTTCTATTTTAGGTTATGTCTTTAATGAGTAGTTTTAAAAATTTGTATAAAGGAAAAAGGTTCCCCTGTCAAGTTGTATCCAACTCTAGGGGGTGGTGTTCATCTCCATTTCTTGGTTGAGGGAGCCAGCATTGTCTGGAGATCTTTCCGTGGTCATATGGCCGGCATGACTACACCGTGAGATGCACAGAATGCTGTTACCTTCCCACCAAAGTAGTATCTATTTATGTACTCACGTTTGCTTGTTTTCAAACTGCTAGGTGGGGCAGGAGCTGTGGCAAGGATGGGTGCTCAGGTCTCCACCCAGGCTGTCAGCTTTCCAGCTCAGTATCTTTAACCACTGAGGCATCATGCCCCAAGTTTTGTATAGATATATTATAAGTCAAGATTACAAGTGGAGTTCACAATATGTAAATTTTGCAAATACATACATAAATGCATAAAATTTTAAAATAAGAGGGGGGTGGCTGGTCTAAAAGGATTGCCACCATTATATGGTGGAACGGGATAGTAGCACTAATGACTTTTAAATTTGTGAGTTCCTGGTAGAGTCAAAAGGATACTGGGGGTGAGGGGAGGAAGCTAAGAGTAATCTATAATGGGCCTCTACAGTTTTGAGGAAAATCAACCTCCATAGGAGCAGGGACTTCATATTCAAAACCAGAAGGAAGCATTTCTGCTCCCACTTCTGTCTTGTTGCCAAGAAAACTATGCTTAGTTTAGTTTACTTTATTGTCATTGCACCTCGTACAACGAAATTAAATACCATCTTCAGTGTACATTATGACTATGAAGATAAACACAAACACACATCCTTCACATTCTATACATTGAATTGAAACTGTTATGGTTATGGCTATAATGTTTGAACAAATTTGAGTGCCAGATGATGACACCCTCATCCCAACCCAGTAAAAATATTCCAATTATCGAAGAACAGTGAACGTCTACAAGTTGATCTGGCAGTGATTAGGTGGCCAAAACAAAACCACGAGGAAATCTGGCCACTAGTGGCGACAGCATTATAAAAAGATAGTCTACACTCCAGTTATAAGCATGATGTAAAGAATAGATTCAAGTTTGTTTAATTTATGCAAAGGAGAACCTGAGCAGCTATGAGAAGAAATAATAAATATTAAAAAATTGAAGCAATAAAATAAAATCAACAAAAATACCAGAACCAGTGGTGGTATTCAGCAGGTTCTGACCACTTCTGGAGAACCGGTAGCTGAAATTTTGAGTAGTTTGGAGAACCAGCAAATACCACCTCTGACTGGAGATTTTACAGTATCCTTCCCCTGCCACACACACCAAGCCATGTCCACAAAACCAGTACTATTTTTTTTAATCCTGATCAGAACCAACAAAACACTATTTCTAAGAGGAAAAGGACCTTTCTGAACTATTTATCATGTTGGCCAAGGAAAGACAGTTTGAGAAGAAGGAACAACACAAAGCATGAAACAATAATAAAGAACAAGCCATAATAATCCTTTAGTTATTCATTGGTGGGGAATGCTACTTCCATTAATTTAATTTTAATGGATGGAATTCTATTTTCACCAATTTAATTTTTCTTTTATTGTACTGGATATGCTCCATTTTAACCTGTCCCGTGCCCTATTTGTACAGTATTTTACTTCTCAAATGCATTAATAATATCACCAAAGATTCTTTGAAGCAAGAACTAAAAAAATCAACATATTACACCACAAACATCTACTTGATCCCTGAAGACATTCAGCTCCAAACTTCCAAAAATACAGTTTCAGTTTAACTGACCATACATTTTTATGGTCCTTTGGCTTTTGAACTGGTGATGCAGTGGAGATAATCTATCTGACTGTACCTCTCACTGTTTTCCAACTGTGAAAGAACAAACTATTTCAATGAAAACCTAAATTAAACCACTATTTCTGGACCAGCAGACTTGAAGAGAAGAAATATTAGCAGTAAAAATCAACCTGGCTTTACTTTCTCCTCTGTTTAAGTCTAATGAATGGAAATGGCATCCCAGTGCCTTGGACATTTCAGATGCATCAAAGAAGCAGCACTAACATTTTAGTTATCTAGCCTCTTAATTGCTTCATAGTAATTATCTTGATGAGATGACAACTTTGTGAGTTAGAGCAGTATTTACTGTGCCTGAGTTTGGGTGGGATGCAGTACTAAAAATTGTAACTTGTTGGATGAACTCATCATTGAGCTGAGATTGCACCTGATTCTAGCTCAGCATCCATAACTGTGTTAGACAGGGAAAATGTAGATCTACAAACTCTGGGGGAAAAGTGTAGCTGATCTGTTACAGAAAAAGAAATCCTCTAGAGTCTCATAACTTTAAAACTTCTCTTGGAAAATTTGCTTTTTTCCCTAACTATTCTCATTTGAGTTGAAAGAAAATATGGTCTTCAAAATATTTCAAATGAGAGAATTTTGGAGACATTCGTAGGGTGGAGTATCTTTCTCTTACACTTATTTAGTAATGAGATAGACAAGGGACGAATCTAAAGCTGCCGCCTTTTATTGTGTCATCTTCTCTCCACTGGCCTGCAACTTCCTTGACTTTAAACCAGGGGTGGGATTCTACCGGTTTGGACTGGTTCTATAGAACCGGTTGTTATAATTCTGCGCAGTTTGGAGAACTAGCAAATCATGCTCCCGGCTGGCCCCGCCCCTCTCCACCCGCCCCTCCTCGCCCAGTTAGTCCTTATCACGCATGCGCAACATCGCGTGCATGCCTGACATCGCTGACTGCGTTCTCCCCTGCCCAGTCACTCCTTAAGGTATTCCCCCTCCCAACGATTAGGTGTTCCGATGATCAGCTGTGCCTTGATCACCCTCACTGCCTTACTGCTTCGCCCAGGAGGCTTCCCTGAGGCCCAGGAAGGCAAAAAGTGGAGGGGGGGCATAGCCCCCCACCGCCCTCCATTTTTTGCCTTGCTGGGCCTGAGGGAAACTTCCTGGGAGCAAAAACACCCCCTAAGAGGCTTCCCTGAGGCCAGGAGGCAAAAAAAACCACCCACCCAGTCACATGGCCATGCCCACCTAGCCATGCCCACCTAGCCATGCCCACACAGAACCAGTTGTTAAAAAATTTGAATCCCATCCCTGCTTTAAACATTGGTACACCTTCTATATGGAGCTCAGGTAAATCCAGGTGCTATCTATTAGAAACTAGAAAGAGTTCACACTGAATTCATAAGAAAGTTACTCCAGATAGCAAAATGTGCGTCTAGTATTGCTTTCCGTTAGAGGCAGAGCCTATAATCATCAAAAAGAGCTATGAGTGTTCAGTTTATTGGCTTAAAAGCTCACTTTCAGCCCCAAGGTTTGATGTATTTTAAGCTGTACACATAAATATTGTTCATATTAGAAATGCCAAATAAAATATAAATAAGGAAGGTTAAGATTCTCAAGTAAGATAGTGATGTACCCGGAACACAATTAGTTAGTGGTAGAAAGAATTCTTGATATAAAATATACCAATAGAATCTAACAAGATGACACTTACAGCTTAATTGGAATTGAGCAAAATTTATTTCAAACCAATATTACACTTGGATTAATGCTTTTAGAGGGTCTGCATAAAGTTTGCGTGATTTCAGTTAATCTGCCACAATTATACCAGAGTTGTAAACCAATATTTAGGTTAAATTTACCTATAAAAAATAGATTAACGCCACTGGGATGCATACATATTAACCATGGTTGGAAAGTTTAATAATGTATGGATAAATTTCCATTGAACCTGGTTCAAGTACATTTTCCATGTAGAGAATAGCAAATAGGAGAAATTAAAAAACAGGAATGAATCTGAATTTAAAACTTTGGAGCATGTAAATTTCATCTGAGTATTCTACTATGTTCACTTAATTTCTATCTTGATCTTTTCGCTCATTTAGTTAAGCCTTTTCTATATCAAATAAATGCCTGAGAGTCTTTTTTTTTTTTTAAATCATATACCTAGTCAATTGAATGCCCTTGAAAAAATACTCAAGGAAGTCATGATGGTGATAACAGTATAATTAGAAATATATCAGTAGAAGGTACACAAAAACCAAAGTGATATACAGTTCTTTTTCCTTTACCAGGTTGAAAAGTTGCCCTTAGGTGATATTATAGCAGAAAGGCTGGGACTCCTATGAAATATTTATTTATTAGAAGAAAATAAACTCGTATGTTAGACTTAAATGTTCAGATCTTTTTTATGATATACAATTGAAAATAAGATTTTTGTTCTTTCTTTTTTGCACTTAAGAATTTCTCTTGCTCTTTAATCTGGATTAAGAATTGGGATGGATGTATAGAGACTAACCAAGGCAATCAAAATTTTAGTTTGAGTTACAAAATATATCTGTCACAGACATTATACAATGTATGCATAGATGTCAGAATCAGCCTAAATCTAGACTGTGTCACTGTAGGCCTAGCTCTGAAGGATTTGAACAAAACAAGCAAAAATTCAGCTTGGACTGAAAAACAGAAATGCCTGGAAAAGCCAGCTCTGGTGGAATTATTTCTGTAGCCCATTTTTATGGGGACTGTAAAAAGTTAAAATTATGGCAAAACAAATTAGAAGTGAACATGAAACCCATAAAATGCTAAAAGAACAAAGCAAATACAAACCCGAAACAAATAAAAAGGACAGAGTAGCATAAAAGCAACTGATGAAATGCATAAAAACCAATGGAAAACAACTTTACCCCCCTCAACATCCAAAGCCAAAAAATTTGAGGGTATCTTTAATCAGCACGGATGGGAGCTTGTTAAATTACTGCATCTCATAAACCATCCAGCATGTGGGTGGTAGTTATCAACTCCGGAGCACTGATATTTCTCAGAAGCTGATTACAGTACAGCTACCTGTACTCTGAGTTCTTTATAGCACTGTCAGTGCTAATTGGCTCGTTAGTGCCAATGGCACACTAATTACCTCTTTTATCTAAACCTAAATTATTCAGCAACTTGCACCATGTTTAAAAATGCAGATATGAAAAGCAATAGTGAGTGTATAGAACAGGGTTTTTTTTGCATAATAGGACTTTTTAAAAATTTAAAATATGCTGTAAGAGTTGCAGTTCCTACTTTGCAAATAGATTTCAATGTATAAATATTTCACTTCTCCCAATTTAATGTTCCTTAAATGTATATTCTTATTTTTATTTTTTTTTAATAAACATTAGGAGTTGTGCAATAGTGCATGTTTGCACCTTTACCAGTGGTGGGAGTCAAATTTTTTTACTACCTCTGACCTTTACACTTTTGAAGTGAAGATGTAATTTCTATATTTCCTTTTAAAAAGAATAAGTCTTAATTTCTTTCCCTCTTGTGAGAATATCTATTCCTGAAGGCGGGGGAAGTGGAGGTAAGTGAAAAAAGTACCAAAAAGAGGATTTGCTACTCCTGTTGAAAAAAATAGAAAAAAAAATTAAATGTTACTGTTTGGTTCTTGGATCATGATGTTCATCAGAATTGTACTAGTGTACTGAGTCGTAATGGTTCAGTGGTTAGAATGCAGTAGTGCAGGCTAATTCTGCCAACTGCCACCAGTTCGATTCTCATTGGCTCAAGGTTGACTCAACCTTCCATCCTTCCGAGGTTGGTAAAATGAGGACTCAGATTGTTGGGGGCAATATGCTGACTCTGTAAACCACTTAGAGAGGGCCGTAAACAGTGGTGGGTTTCAAATTTTTGTACGACTGGTTTTGGGGGCGTGGCTTGATGAGTGTGGCAAGAGAAGGAAGGATACTGTAAAATCTCCAGTCAGAGGTGGTATTTGCTGGTTATCCAAACTACTCAAAATTTCTGCTACTGGTTCTTCAGAACTGGTCAGAACCTGCTGAATACCACCTCTGTCCGTAAAGCACTGTGAAGCAGTAAGTGCTATTGCTAAATGCTATTTAAGAAACTTAAAAATGGTCATCTTGGCTTGGGGAAGGTAGGAAACGGCAGTGGAGAAAGAAAAATCCACCCACTCAACCAGGCCCTGTCATGAGGGGTCAGTGGATCATATGGAACACATAAACACACATGTATATACATTTATATTGCTCTAATTAGATTACTCATTTGAGTGTTTATATATTGTAACTATTGGGCTGTGGATGTTTTATGATTATGTTTGGAATGATTCTCGTACACTATTGAGGCCTATGTGACTGTGGTGGCACACGAATCAATCTAAAAGTCTCAATAGGGAAATTCTTTGCAATTCTGTTGCAGCTTCGGGTGGAACAGGATCAATTTTGGTAACACTGGGAGTTGGGCCGCATGACCAGCTGGCCACAGAGTGAAGGCAGAACATTACCTGTTTCTTATGAGCAGGAATGTACCGCACTGTCTTCTACCTGCACGTAGTCCACCCAGAAGACAAACTTCATCTGTCTTTGCCTGCTGTGTGTCAAATGCAGTGTTTTGTGATTTATGCTGGCCCAAGTGATGCTAGGCAGTTTGTCTGCTGCGCTCCATTTCACTGTAGACAAACAACAATTCCGCTTCAACTAATTACTGTTCACAACAGCAGGAATGCTCCCTTCCCTCTGGCCACTGAAAGTGGTTCTTCATGGCCATTTTAAAAAAAATAAGTTCAGCCATGAAAATTGGAAAAGCTGCAGATCTGGGTTTTTCTTGTTGTTTTATTCTATTTTTGTTTTTTGTTACAAGTTCACTGACGAAAATGTGAAATGGTGAATCGGTCTTTTTTTTTTTTTTATAACAAGCTCATTTGTGTGGAATTGTCTTTTTGTTTGTTTGTTTGTTTGTTTTTAACCAGATGAAATGGTTTGGCCATTTCTTCCTTCTAGCCCAAGTAACAGGGAAAATGGCAAAATTGTGTTTTGTTTTGTTTTTTATCAGTCCAAGAGGGATAAAAAAGAAATGGGATCCATCAACTGGGGATTGTGGTAAATATGGTCTGGAAAGAACTTCAGATCCAGTAAAATGGAAGAAGAGCTTGAAGGAATTTCTTAACTTGGGGTCATTTCTAGCCAGTAGACAAATGGGAAGAAAGCATTTGAAGGCTGCAGTGCAGAAAGACTGCATTAGACCTTCCTATTGGGTTGGACTTCAGCTTCTATTATTTCCAGCCAGAGTGGCCTTTGGCTACACTTTCAATACATATGGAAGGGACCAGTATGGGGAAAACTGCAAAAGGACCTTTCCAAGCCTCAGAGCTGGATACAGCCAATGAGCCATCAACAGGCCTCCTGACTGCAGACTTGAATTTCTATGAAAAGGTACCAATTCACCCATTTTTAATGCATACTTTCCCCTTCCTCCCATTTGTTTTTTTTTTTGGAATAATTTGGTTAATGGCAAAGTTCACAGCTCACTGAAGCTATGGCTCACAGTGGGTAATGGCCTGATAAAAAAAATCACCACAGGAGAAATTTCTATATCAACTCAAAACACAAGGAAACAATTCACACATTCAAAGGCACAGCCTACGCTGTTTTCTTCTGATAGCCAGCTGTCTCTTTCAATGCTCTAGGGAGGGTAGTTTTCTTCTATTTTTTTTTTCTCTCCACAGAATTAGCTTGTGAGGCAGAGTGGGGATTTCAGCTTTGGGATTCCTTATCCTGGCTAAATGCCCTTATCACTGCATTCTGAAAATGGCATATAGTTATGAAGCTACGTTAAGTCACAACAGTCTCCGTAAGTCATAGATAAACTTTATGCATACGTGCTAAACATTATTTCCATCACACAGAAATAACAGTGTAGAGTGGGGTGCAATTCAAGAAATATAATGCAATTTAATAAAAATGACGATTTTTACCTAAGTATCATTATCAAAGCAATGAATTATGCAGCCATTCTACTATATCATGGTAACTCCCTCCCCAAAAACATTTTTTTTTAAAGTAAAATGTTGCTCTCTCACATGCCTGAAAATGGTGAAATAATTAAAATGAAAGATGAAAATTCTTGCAAAGTGGTTTCTCAAGGTTGAATATATTATTTTAAAATCTCTCTCTTTTTTCCCACCACCCTTCCCCCTCTCTTTCCTCACTCCCCCACTCACCACTTACCCCAGTCCCAGCAAACAATTCCACCTTCTGAATAATATTGTTTTTCTTCCTTAATAAATCAAGTATATCTCTCTTCTTCAGACCCGGAGTGGCAAGCATGCTTGGACTTTGATATCTTTTATGAGAAAAGAATTGTTTCCCCATTCAGCAGACCTGTTTCCTCGGAGGACAAATTTTCCTTTTATTAACATAGTTATTATCCAGCTGCTGAAGGAAATCGAGAGATACACTGCCACAAAAGAAGAATTTACTCTGAATATCTCCAGTCTCAGAATGGAGGCTGGAAATTAAGGGCTTGTGGACTCATATGTCTCTGTAATTCCCCTGTTTGGAATTATTAGATTCCTTATACAATATCTGCCACAACTTCTCCATTGCTCCTAGAGAGCCCACTACTCGATCACTGGAATGTCGGTACACAGATTGTCTCTTTGTTCTTCTTCCCAGAAAGAGAAATGTTGAAACGTTTTATCGTTTCATTTTTTTTTCTTTCCAAGGTGCTTATACAGGTATGGAAGTTCTCAACTTACAACAGATTGCTTAGAGACTGTTCAAAGTTATAACTGTTAGCCCAAAAGATACAACCTGTTTTTGAAATTATGACAACCACACTACCCCCCATGGAGTCATGTGACCCCATGGGCACTTGGCAATTGGTTCACTTTTATGGACGTTTGCAGTGTCCCATGGTCAAATGACTGTGATTTTCAAGGTTCTTTTTGCCAGTTTCCAGCATTTACTTCCAATTTCTGGCAAAAAATGCCCATTGGGTATAATGGATTCATTTAACAATCACAGCATTTATTTAATGGCCATTGTATTAGCTTAATGACTATGGAAAAAACTATTGCAAAAAAACAACAACCCCTATTGCAGAATTATGCTTTTAAGTTTTTGCAATCATTAAGCATGCTACCATGTGACTAGACCTGATTTAACAACATTTTTTTTGCAGTGGTCATTAAGCAAACACTACAGGCCACAGCCTACCTTCCACTGAGAACATGTATACTGCACGAGCCAGAAAGAGGGCTGAGTAAATAAGTTCAGATTCCTCACATCTTGGACATAAATGGCTTCAACTCCTCCCCGTGGACGCTGCTACAACACATAGCATGCCAAAACAACTAGACAGAGAGACAGGTTTTTTTCCTCATGTCATCACTCCGCTAAACACCTAATTCCCACAGTATTGTCTTATGCCTAAGTATATCTACCCCTCAGTAGACATGGTGGGATTCTAATTTTTTTTTACCACCGGTTCTGTGGGCGTGGCTTGGTGGGCATGGCAGGAGAAGGATACTGTAAAATCTCCAGTCAGAGGTGGGATTTGCCAGTTCTCCGAACTACTCAAAATTTCCACTATTGGTTCTCCAGAACTGGTCAGAACTTGTTGAATACCACCTCTGTTACCCATGTAGTATGGCTGTATTACTATTATCCTTCTCATATGTTCCACTACGTTTTGTTATTGGTGTCATTATTATGTTTATTACTTTGTTATTGTGATTATTATTTTGTTGCTTTGCATTTACACTGAACTTATTCATGGATGACAAATTCCTTATGTGTCTAATCACACTTGACCAAATAAAGTATTCTATTAACAACTGTGGCCTGTAGTGTTTGCTTAATGACCACTGCAAAAAAAATGTTGTTAAATCAGGTCTAGTCACATGGTAGCATGCTTAATGATTGCAAAAACTTAAAAGCATAATTCTGGGCTCAATTATGGTCATAAGCTGAGGACTACCTATAGTATATGCTTGTGTGAATATGTTCATAGTGTATATATGTTGTGCATAAGATGACTATGCCTTTGTGTTTCTGGGAATATGGCTGCAAAGGAGCACATTGTATGTATGAATATGCAGATTATACACCTCTCTTGTGGGTTGAGTTTCTCCCTAATTGTGTATGGTGAGGATGTTGTACATGAACCCATGTGGGTCTGCTAGCTGTAGATAGAGAGTGCAATTTTATGGATAAATAATATATGTCAATGTATGCTATACCCCAAAGATGATCTTCCCCTAGTTTAAGTAATCAGGGAGGTCATTTAGGTGATTTCCTTATGTCATAACCTGTAGATCATTCGTAGAATGAGCCTGGTTCAATCTAGTATCTTCATGTTCTCTGAAAACTTTGAGATGGATCATTGGCTTTTGCTTCTTATGTTCCTATGGATACTTGATGATAAGGTAAGCTGTGAATCCATTTCCATGAACCATGCAGATCGCTGGCAGTCACTTAGCAACTGACATTTCCAAAATGGAAACTTATGTTAATATAGTTGTACATCTTCTACTGCATTTAGAAAATCAGTCCAGATGCAAATTTCTATCCTGATGAACAGGTGCCAATAAAAAAGTTTATTAATTAAAATGACATCTTATTTTAAGACTTGATTTCAGCCCCCCACCATCATTTGCCATTTGAAGTCAAGATGTAGCATCAGATGTAGAAAAATAAAATTATGCAGGCATTATTCAGCCCCTGAAATGTTTTCATTTTAAAAAAAAAAGATTGGAAAAGAATGAATGAAATTAGCATTTAAATAACATGTCATATGCTGCAGTAACTGTTGTTTTGAAAGCTGGTTAGCCTCTATTAAAATACGTTATGTAACAAAAACATACAATGATGCTGGAGATAAAACACGGAATTGAGGTCTCTAATTTTACCCCTATCTTTCTAATCTGAGAAGAACTGAGTGCTCAGGTTGCAATTAAAACTGCACATCCTTCCTCAGATTGTCAAGACATAAACGGTTGGCTGTTCAAATGTGATGAAGTGGAGAATGAGTGGGAAGTAGTATCATGGAAACTCACAAGATCTCTCTTCAGTCTGTGTTTTCATTTTTGTATCTTAAAAGACTCCCGTGCGAGTGGATTTTGCCCACCTGCATATCTGAGAACCCTGGAAATCTAGAATAAGATCCTTTGTATAAACATCCTTCCCTACATATTTCTATATAGTGTGAATAAGACTGAGGAAATGTGATTCAAAAAGAGAACATTCTTTGGCCTTAGGTATGATTCTGAATCTGGAAAGAAACCATGGGCAAGTGTAAAAAAAAGAAAAGAAATCTAGACTTTAGATGCTGACTTTGAATAATCAAGGATTTCTTAGGGACCAGGTTTCAAGCTCTATTCCTCTATCATTCATCCAATCTTTTTAAAAAAAATCTTTTCCCTCCCAAAAGCAACCAGCTTTGAGGTTCCAGAGGGACTGGCTATTTTAGAATCAATATATTCCACAGGTGGAAGAATTATTTCACAGAAACAATTCTTTTTTTAGGCAGGAGTGAATTAATGAATTAATTCATCTAACAGTATCACACTTCCATTTGTAGCTAATAACATTTGATTTCAGTTTTTATGCAGTTAATGCACTTAGGAATAAAAGGATTTTAAATGGAAGAGAGTATAAAATTCTATGCTGCTTGAACTAGCATTATGAAACGGATATGTCTAATTCTTAACACATTTATCAAAGGTGTAAGAATATTTATACACACATACCATAAAGAAAATACAGTTTTAAAATATCCATAGTTACAGCAATTTTGTTGTTATCAGTAACAGTCTTTTTAATAGAGCTAAGAAATAGATACCACATTTGGATAAAATTACCCTTTATTGTTCTTCAAAGATCTTTGCTATTATTTTTTCAGCTATTTTTTTTCTAACACAAAATCACTTCCTAACAGGTCAAAAAGAATTAAGACTGGAAAGAAAGAAACTACCAATTAAACTAAATGACATGCAAATTGTGTGTCACCCTGCTCCATTTTTCTGATTTTATTTCTTTTATTGTAAATCCTCAGCCCCAAGTGAGGACCCAGCTGGAAATCTAATCTTCCTTTTTGTTTCTCTAAACAACGTGGTGCTTCTTGAGTTTTCGCCTTGAATCCTACGCTCATGTAAGGATTATTCTTTTCAACAAAAGGGTTGAGAAAATGATTACCTTTTCTCTTCCTTCCATGTGATAGTCCTAATTTAGATCAGACCACCCTGTACTTAGCATCAAGTGAATAAAATCAGATGCTCCAACAAGACAACCTACACTTTGTGATATTGCCTGCTTCAGGGCTGAGGGAATCCAAAGAGAATAGGTTGACCTCTGATGATCTCAATTCAATTTCCTCCAGCTTTATTTCTGAATCTGGCACAATTCTACCATTACTGTAAAGCATTCTTAGAATCAAACTGAAACAGACAAATTTGTACCTAAAAGTACATCTCTGCACCCCATTGCAAAGCTATATCAGATTTCACAACGTCCAGTTGAACACAGGCATCCATGGGGAGGTTAAAAATGGATGGCAGCTGTGAACATGTGACCAAGACGTCAACCCTTTTAAAAAGGGTGGGACTTCCAACACATTGCTCCAATTGCCATCTTGACATTTTGGGGCCCATCTCCGCTTCCTACAGATGCCACAGATGCTACAGATGATGGGTTTTGCCCAGCTTATTGCAGCAGGCACTTGTGTTGAATACGATGCAATTTAAAGAATTTGTTTTCAGGTTTTTAATCACTGATGTGATTTAGAAGTCTCCAGCAACATGGTTTAACTGGGAGTTTTCTTATGTGCTGTGGAGATGGCTTCAGAGAGAAGCTCAATTATTTGGCAATTGTTCTGCCATGATGCCTTTAAATAAATGTATTGTTCGCCATCTGATACAAAATATAGTATACTGCCAGATACACTATTATACTTTTCTATTATCTTTTCATCCAAAATGTTCTTGGGAAGCATATACTGTATCTTCTACTTCTTCCTCATGTAGAGGAATACTTCTCCATCCAAACTAAAATGAAAATGAAGTTTTTGGCAAATACATTTTCAACAGCTACAAATGCACTTTAAATGAAACTCATTAAGGGCAACCAGAGGGGACATTCACAGATGGAGAGGGAAAGGCAGGTGTGAGGACAGTTAGGCAGCTGTGAGAACTGCAGGAAGAACAAGAGTAAAATAAATATTTGGATGCTCAGGGTGAAAACATGAGGCAAGGAGACAGAACAGCCAAAAGAAAAACACTTACAAAGTTATTTGTTGGTAAGATTTAATTTCCCACAATTGAACCATCAAAGCTTTTGCCAAATGACTACATCTAAAAAACAAAAAGAAAAGAAAATCCTGTGGATTGTTTCCCCCCCCCTTCTCTTTCATTTAAAGTTGTAATTCTTGCTGAGCAAAAGAATAAGGTTTCAAGGAACTGATGAAATCTGGACTATTTGTGTGTGTGTGTGTGCGTGTGCATCCAAATTCATACTCGGTCTTCTAATGCTTTTCAGATGAAGATGGTATGTGCTTTTTATATGATTGTTATTTCTTTTTGGGACTCTGTTGAATTCCAGTTCCACTTTATGGAGTTCAGACCATTTCCAAATAATGCTGGGTAAAAAAACAAAAGCAGCATGAAATAAATATTCCAGCAATTTCTTCTCATAAAAGTTGACTGTATCAGAGGAAGAAACAGTGCTCTAGAATTTTAACAAGAAGCTGAAATGAAAGAAATATTTTGAGAGTAACATTGATCTATATAAAGATGAGTTAGTAAGGTGAGATTATAAAGATGAGGATATGTGTGTAGCTATCAAAACAGACCCAGTGTTTTTCTCAGTAGGTCACACTGAGGCCTGATCAAGCAACTAAAAGTTAAGACAGAAGTGAGGAAGGTTAACTCGATTTTGATCAGCTGAAGATACCAAAGGTGTGCATAATTAGGTCCTACCAGTAGTTATTCTGAGGCTGAAGTCGTTCCTGTAAGACAGTGGTTCTCAACCTTTTCTTCCACATCAAATACCCTTTGTGGCCACAGACCATGGCCATAGACCACCAAAACTGAACTCGAGATTCGAGTTATTTGACTGCATCAAATATTTATTTCATTTTTCTCATGAAGGTCTTTCAAATTTGGAGAGAAGGGGAAATAAGCTAATCTGTTAATGTATACATTGCTATTTTATCTTTATTGCAATGATTCCATATGAATTTAAAGTAATAGTATCAACACTCTTCTCCCTCAAATGGCCCATTTTAGGGTATTTTGATGCGCTAATTCCGAATTTCATGTCAATTTTTACATTTAAAATTGATGAAAAGTTTTTACAATTCTGCTCACCTCTCCCTTGTTTGTCTGTGTTCAGTCACCGTACATTTTTGTTTACGGGTCCAGGGCCACCACTTGGAGGAACAGACTTCAGCCCCGTTGTGGCCCTATACAGGGCTTCTGGGTTAAGAAAACATCTTCAAGAGAAAAACCATCTAATTAAAGTGAGTCCCACCAACCATATTAGCACCACAACTATAAACACATGGAACCATTAATATGACATACACATACAAAAGTCACATGCAATGAATAAAATTTTACAAGCTGTACTTCGCTTAATGCAAGCTGTTGGGCAAAAGGGAACATATTATGTTCATACAATTACAATTAATGAGAATTCTGGTGCTGCATTCACACTCACAGGCCTTGTTATATCCGGCTTAATAGGTGGAACTTGTATTCTGAGTTCTGACTCTTATGTTTCTATGGTTATTCTTAAGAGAAACAAAAGCAGAGAATGATTTTTCACACATGTGCGTTGTTACGAAAGGCATCAATTCTTTCATAGCTCTCTTAGTTAGTTCTGGAAAATCTGCTTGTAGATGAAATTTGGAAAAGACTGTTCTTTGACCTGCAGTTTCAGACCATAATCTGTGGATATTTCTATGAGCTTGTCTTTCTCAGCTGTTGGGAAGCCTTCTAGTTCATACACGCTAACTGGAAAAGTATCTCTAATCCAGTTTTTGCTTGCATCAGGAACAGGAAAATATTCACAGAAACACTGCTGCAAATCTTCCAAATATTCTGCAATAAGTGATGTATCCTCCTTAGACACTTCTTTGTCGACGGAACAAAGAAAACTTGTGAGGTTTGGAAACATCTCTTAGTTTGCCACAATTTCAACTTTTTCATCATTGCTTCAATCTTATATCTTCAACTTCAAAACTGCAATCTCTTCTCCTTGAAGACTTAAGTCCATCATATTTAAGTGGGTGAAGATATCTGAGAGATACATCAATTTGACTAATCAGGAAAAATCTGTCAAACAATTGCTGAGGTAAAACTGCTTCTCCAGTAGGAATAATCTTATCTCATCTCTCAATTCCCAAAAGCAAGGTAAAACTTTACCTCATGATAGCCAACTAACATCACAGTGCAACAGAAGTTGCTGATGTTCACTGCCCATATCTTCACAAAGCTGTTCCGGTAGAGGGAAAGGTGATTGAGAAAATATTAGAATGTGCACAGATGAATAGATTAACACTGATAATTAAGGAAAAGGATGAAACTGAATACTATATGGTATGGAATTTATTTTATCAATGGTTGGATAATAAAATAAATTAAAATTGAGTAGATAAATATATAGAGAATGAGTTAAAATTGTTGTAAAGATAAGAGATACAAGAGACATATAAAGAAAATGTGATTATTGCTATAACTGGTAAGAAAAGAATTAATTATAATTGTTAGCACAAGCTATATGTACCCAGTCGACACACTGTTTAAATGAAAGATGAGCTTATTGTAAATATAAAATAAACTTTAATGAAAAAAAGCTGTTCAAAAAAAATCTTGAATTCAGTGAACTGCTTTTTTTTACAAAATTGACAATTTTGACTGATTCATTTAAAGGCCTGCTTTGGTTTTTCTGGTATCTTTTTAGCAGCTAGTGCTTCTCTATGTATGCAACAATGGTACCAAGTCACTGATGGCACGATTTCCTTAATCCATGCTACAAGCCCAGTAACCTTTCCAGACATTGCTCCTGCACTGTCTGTGCTAATTCCAATGGATTTCAACCAATTCATGTCACGAGATGTTATGAACTCATTTAAGTTGTTGACTATTTCCTCAGCTGTAAGTGTGTACCTAACTAAGGAGTAGATGAAAAGTATGTCTTTCAAAACTCTTTTCTCATGCTGATACCTAATGTAGCACAGTAAGATTGCTTTGTTTATGCCCATGCTTTCGTCCAGTGGCAGTGCAAAGTAGGGGAAGAGGTGAATTCTTTCTAATAATTGTTCCTTAATATTGGCTGACAAACCATCAATTCGCCTCTTAACTGTGTATTATGGAAAGGTCTTCGGCAACGTGCTCAATGATCAACGTAGAAACCATGATTTGTACAGCAAGTAATGTAAGTTCTTCAGCTATAGTGCACAGTTTTCTGGTTTTTGCTATTGGTCGAGAAATCTAAAATGAAGCCCTCACCGCATTTTCATTGTTACAACCAGTTGCAGTTTTTTTTTTTTTTTTTACCATTTTCTTACTTTCCCAAAGTTTACGTTCCCTGCTTTTGAAAAAAAAATTGATGTTTTTTTGTGACCTGTTCCTTATGTTTTGTATTGAGATGCTTTTGCAATTTTGATGGTTTTGTAGCCTTGTTGGATAGTAACTCGTAACACAATACACACTGTGGTAGTTGCTTGTCCTCAGGAACTGTACCTGTGAAGCCAATCGACAGATATTCCTTGCTATAACGGTGCTACTTTTAAAAATGACTGGAAGCCATGCCTTGCTTTAGAACAGGATGCACCCTGTTCATCAACATCATCAGTCCCTTTACGTTTCAAATTCAGCCAGAGGCTAAATTGAAATGTGTTGTCACAAAAGCCACGGTAGCAATATCGAAAAATCACCTTAATGAACTATACCCAAACGGTTAGCAAGAATGGAAGACAATTATAAAATTGATCCAAATGCTCACTCACACTGATAATGATTGACTCAGCTTTCCCTGCTCCGTGGTCTCTGCCAGTCTGCGCAACAGCAAGAAATGTCACATGCCTTCTCTCTGCCACTTGGCGTGATTCACTTCCATGTTCTCAGCGTGTGCAGAAATACCAAACACAGCTCTTTGCCATCAGACAGCTACTCTCACACCTGATTTATACCTCTGATCGTTTTGTCATTAAGGCAATAGGTTTAAAAAGCCAAGTTTTACAAAACGACAATGGAAAATTAAAATTTTGTTCTCTTTCCCATCCAGTCTTGCTTTCATTTGTTCATTCAGATTTAACTGCAAAAATTATAACATTTCTTCAAGCCTTCGCAGAGCCTCTGTGACAACATCCCAGTCCTCCAGGAGTCCACTAACCGCAGGTTGAGAACCACTGCTGTTTTCCACTACATAAATCAGGCTTGAATAAAGAGATGCTGGCTTGAAAATTTGACACAGGAGGGGTTGGCTGCCCACCCAGTGGAGGCACCATTGTGGATTCTTCTTGAAACCCGTAGATTTCATTCCTTTGACTTTTTTTTTTTGCTATCCTCCCTAAAATCCCACAGATTTTAACTGGACAAAGCAGGAACAAAAGGGTACAATGGGAGATACCTAAGAAGGGTGAATTTTATATCACAGGTTCTCAGTGATGGGTAGACACCTGCTGTGCCATATTTGAATTTTCATCTATTAAGCATAACACACATGGTTTCACTATATTCAATAAACAAAAGTTTTTCTCCTATTCAAATTTTAAATGCCGTGATGAGAAGAGATCCCCCTTTGAGGCTGACATTGGTAAATCCTTAGAATAGCTCAGGCAGTGGTGTATTAACCATTAAGCAAACTAAGCATGTGCTTAGGGCACCTGGCCCACAGGGGGCACCACAAAGTTGAGAATATGGCTTTGTTTGTACAGTATGTACAAAGGATGGGGGAAACCAAGTTTTGTCATTGCTTTGGGTACCAGTGAGCCTTAATCCGCCACTGAGCTCAGGAGAAACATCATAAGCAGTGTACAATGAGATCTACTTTCACAAAAGTGTTCATAAGATGGATAGCATGGTTTGCAGATAGATGAATATAGATACAATATGCAAGTGTTTCTGAAAGGAAAACAGTGCATGGTGGCTTAATGACATGCTTCATTTATTCTGAAGAGGCCAAAAATCTGCCACAGCCTAGCATGTGCTGATGATGAGACCTGATGAGGACAGAAATGAATCAGAGAGGCAGCCAAATCCTATTTCAATATGCAATGGTCATCCTATTATTACTTCCATTTATACAGGTAGGGATCTCAGAAAAAAATGTTAGGGGATGCCGAGGTTCATTTGATGGTTGTCTTATTTCACTGCATTACAAACTGCCCTAAACCCTCATGGAAAGTTTGCATTAATTCAATATTTGGGGTTTCCCTCTTCAGAAGCATTTTAACATGCGCTAACTGCTCCATTTATTACTCTTTTTGTAAGCAGCTGTAAATATAGAACTTTATAGAAAAACTAGATGCAAATAGATATACATGTTAGAGATACATGCTTCAGTACTAAGAACAGTAATAACATTCAGAATACACATCCCAAGTGCCTTTTTAATAACTACGAGCCACTAAGAAATAAGGTCACCAATGTTGGAAAAAAAAATAAGGAAATGTGGCAAAAGCTTGCTGACATTTTTCACGTTAATAGCACAATTCATACCCTTCGTATCATAACACTAAACATGTTCTTACATGAGGCTAAAATACTATTTGCCTTATGTGATTGGAAAACACAGGAATATCCTATCTTTTTAAAAAAGAGAGAAAAATGCTTAGTGAATTTTGAGTGTAGACATCTTTGTCAATAAACAATAAATATAGGAAAAAAGTATTATTTGCCTGGTCTTTTTTAAATCAAGAGATAAATTCATGACATATGATTTATAAAATTACTTATCTGTAAAATAATTTGCTGCTGAATGCGTGGTCCAAAATGGAAATGACTACAATGTGTGTATAGTGCATAGGCGGCTCTTTTAAAGCAACAGTTTCATTTGTTACGTTTGCTTAGATTTCCATGAGTATTATATATTTCCTCCTAACAATGCAGTAATTATCAAGAGCTTGAGATTTATATGGAGCATAGAGTTGGAAATTCAAAGAATCAAACTGATGTTTTATTCCTATATTAGCACGTGTTTCAAGCTGGCGTTTATACAGTGGCTGGACAACCAGGTGCACCTGGAATTATTTTATGATAAGATACCCATGCCTTGTTTTCACATCACAGTAATCATGGCCAAATTGCTGCATTCCCACATCACTGCTCAATTGCTTCCAGCTGATGAGAGTTGGGTGAAGCTTCAATTGGATTTGAAAAGATCGTATCCAATTGTCTATTTGAAATGAATATTTGGCCAGTTTACAACAGTCTCTAGCAAGGCATTAGAGAAATTCTTGTACGTATTGAAGCATCTTTTGGAGATTAAATCTGAAGAACTGCACATGGATAAGCCTTAGGTAATTTACTCCAATTATGAAATGTCTGAATTGCTTGAAATCTAGACAAAACTTTCAGATGAAATTTACAGGTGAAACTCAAAAAATTAGAATATTGTGCAAAAGTTCATTTATTTCAGCAATGCAACTTAAATGGTGAAACTAATATATGAGATAGACTCATTACATGCAAAGCAAGATAGTTCAAGCTTTGATTTGTCATAATTGTGATGATTATGGCTTACAGCTCATGAAAACCCCAAATCCACAATCTCAGAAAATTAGAATATTATATGCAATCAATAAAACAAGGATTGTACATAGAACAATATCGGACCTCTGAAAAGTATAAGCATGCATGTGTACTCAGTACTTGGTTTGGGCCTCTTTTGCAGCAATTAGTGCCTCAATGCGGCATGGCATGGAAGCTATCAGCCTGTGGCACTGCTGAGGTGTTATGGGAGACCAGGATACTTCAATAGCGGCCTTCAGCTCTTCTGCATTGTTCAGTCTCATGTCTCTCATCTTTCTCTTGGCAATGCCCTATAGATTCTCTATGGGGTTCAGGTCAGGCGAGTTTGCTGGCCAATCAAGCACAGTAGTGCTCCAAAAGTAACATAACTTTCTATTAATGTGCTTTGATACAGCACTTTGGGAACACCCAACTTCGTTTGCAATTACCTTTTGAGGCTTTCCCTCCTTATGGAGGATGTCAATGATGGTTTTTTGCACAACTGTCAGGTCAGCAGTCTTTCCCATGGTTGTGATTCCTACTGAACCAGACTGAGAGACCATTTAAAGGCTCAGGAACCCTTTGCAGGTATTATGGCTTAATTAGCTGATTAGAGTGGGACACTTTGAACCTAGAATATTGAACCTTTTCACAATATTCTAATTTTCTGAGATTGTGGGTTTGGGGTTTCCATGAGCTGTAAGTCATAATCATCTCAATTATGACAAATCATGGCTTGAACTATCTTGCTTTGGATGTAATGAGTATCTCATATATTAGTTTCACCTTTTAAGTTGCATTACTGAAATAAATGAACTTTTGCACAAGATTCTAATTTTTCGAGTTTCACCTGTAGTTTTTTGCTGTAAGCATATATGATCCAAACATTGCCATATTTAATTCTGAGGGGAAAAAACCCACTTGTTTTCCTGGGTCGGTGTTTGCAGCATGATTGTGAAGCCCAGAGTCCCGCAAGTGGGATGCTGGTACCTCTTCACAAAGATTAGAAAAATCTACAGAAGTTTTTATTTTTATTTTTTAAATGTACATATCAGAGAAAAGATTCGAATATTTGTTTGCGGAAAAGGAGACATAACAGTATTTTTTCAAGGGAGCTATGACTGGTGATTTATTATGCAATAAAGGAGAGGGGAAAAATTCCTCAAATGAACTCTTTTTTATTAGTTCCCCAAACTTGTCAAAGAATATGTTCATTACAGTTGTGTTATGTAGTAATTTCTTTCCATTGAACGCATGGATGGATTTATTCTTTGATTCTTTTAAGGAAATGTAATGATGCAAGTCTTGCAGCACTTTAATAAGTGTGTATACATGAAAAGGAAAGGCTCTCATAATTATGCTGAACTAGATCTCAGGTACATTACACCAGAACTTTCTATATTGCTCTCCAGCCAAGGAATAAATCATGACTGGAACCTGGCTTAATACATCTCGACTTGAAGATCAAGAAATGCACACGAAGTCCAAGGCTCAATTCTAAGCCATGGAGCTCTCTTTCTTCGGCACAAAGGTTTTTCCTGACACTGAGTTTTCAAAAGCAGTTTTGAAGGCGGGGGGGGGGGGGGGGGGGGAGGTTGAATGATGAACAAAAGGTTTACATTTAAACAACTTCCTTTTCTTTTCCTGGCCTCTGCTGAGCCTAGGTTCCTTAACCATTTTTGCTAACTCACTCACATATTAAGGGAATTGATTTCTTGCCTCCACATAATAGAACCTGAGAGCTGGAAAGGAATATTCAAGTCAGGGGGTGCAGTTCTGCTGGCAGGGTATAGAATCCAGTTAAAATATCCTCAGAAATTTTTTTAGCTAGTGACTGCTTTAATAAAGGAGAGACCATTACTTCCCAGCTGGATTCACCATCTCCTTATGTATCTTGTATTTTATGGAAACAAAGGCACTAGGCACAAATCTCCCCTCTATAACTCTATTCAAAGTCTTGCAAGTAGCATTGAAAATTTTTTTTTTTTACTTTATCGTTCCCTTTTTGGGCTGCTGGATTCCTGAGGGTGATGCTGCTTCACTTTGGGAAGGCTTTCTTCAATTTCAACCTCAAAGATCTCACTGTAACAGCATTGCCAAAAAGGCATTAAGGGTTGTAAATCTAATCTTACGAAGCTTCTCCTCCAGGAATGTCAAATTGCTAACTAGGTCATACAAAACTTTTGCCAAACCAACACTTGAATACAGCTCTTCAGTCTGTAATCCGCACTGCATATCAGTGGTGGTATTCAGCCGGTTCGCACCACATCGGGTGAACGGGGAGCAAGAATTTGGCGAGGGTCACTGAACCGGTAGTAAGTTCTGGCTAATCATGCCCCCCCATCCGGTTGCCCTCCCACCCGATGCTCGCTCACCCCGCCCACCTGCCTGACATTCACCTAAGGTATTTATTTCTTTTTTTCCCCTCCCGATAATCAGCTGTAGATAAGATCAGCTGTGCCAGGATTCCCCTTGCTGAGGCCCAGGAAGGCAAAAAATGGAGGGAGGACCTCAGCCCCCCTCCATTTTTTGCCTTCCAGAGCCCCAGAAGAGCCTTAGGGGAGCAAAAACGCCCCCCCCAAGAGGCTTCTCTGAGGCGAGGAAGCTCCCAAAACGGAGCTTGGAGGGGTGCTGCCTGCCCCTCCCATGCTCTGTTCCTTTTCTTCCAGAGCCCCAGAGGAGCTTTAGGGGAGCAAAAATGACCTCCCCAGAGGCTCCTCTGTGGCTAGGAAGCTCCCAAAAATGGGTGGGGGCTTCAAAAAAAGCCACGCCCACCCAGTCACATGGCCACGCCCACCAAGCCACACCCACAGAACTGGTAGTAAAAGTTTTTGAATCACACCACTGATATCAGACATTAATACAATCAAGTGAGTCCAGAAGTATTTCACTATAAGAGTACTACACTCCTCTGCTTGCAACAGAATACCCTATATCACCAGGCTTGAGATTTTGGGCTTGGACAATCTTGAACTACACCGCCTACAGTTAGACTTAAGCGTAGCACACAAGAATATCTGCTACAATGTCCTACCAGTCAATGACTACTTCAGCTTCAACCGCAACAATACAAGAGCACAGATACAAACTCAATGTAAACCGCTCCAAACTCGATTGCAGAAAGTACGACTTCAGCAACAGAGTGGTCAATACCTGGAATGCACTACCTGAGCCTATTGTTACATTCACTCCTTTAACCTTAAACTATCCACTACTGACCTCACCCCATTCCCAAGAGGTCTGTAAGGGGCGTACATAAGTGCGCCATCGTGCCTACCGTCCCTGTCCTGTTGTCCCCATTTATTCATACCTATTTCCTGTATTCTCACTCATGTTTATACTTATTCCTATTATCTTGTAAGCGATTGACAAATCAAATAAAAAATAAATAAATAAAATTTGTTGCTCAATGCCTCTGTGGCCAATCTCTAAGTCTTTCTCCCTCTGGGGAAATGTATTAGTTGACACTGAGTCAACTTTCCCCAACTCAACCTACCTCTGAGGACTGTTGACAAGAAAAATCCCTGTGTCACCTTGAGCTGAGATAGAATAAAAGCCTAACAATAAATAAATAGATGGGCTGGGATTATTAAAACTCTCAATTCAGAACCTGTTGTTTACCAGTTGGGAAAAAGATTAAACTCTCCTTGCATAAACTTTCTACTAGTTATAACTAGGAATTGAAGAAAGACTTCTTCACTCCAATTTAATGGAATGAAAAAGTCTTTCTTCAATTCCTAGTTATAACTAGTAGAAACAAGACTAACACAACCAACAGCCAGTCTGGTCTAGTGCTTAAGTTATGGTGCTGAAACTGGGAAGCCCCGGGTTCAAGACCGTCCTCAGACAAGAGGGCTTCCTGGGAGCCTTGTGTGGGGTGGAGGTGCCACTATTTCTGACAGGATTGTTGTTGTGGGGGAAAATTGGCGAAAGGAAGATTCTGCACATTATCTTGATCCGTTGAATAGAAAGCAGGGGCTAACTCAAACCAATAAACTGACCGCGTTTTATTTTGGCGGCTTCGGTGGAACAGCACTCGGGGGGGGGGGGGGGGGGGGGGGGAAGGGACGGGGGGGGGGGGGGGGGGGGAAAGACAGCAGATTCTATACATGGATTTCAACCTGTCCAATTAAGGAAGAATAATCATGCTGTGAAGGCTGTTATCAGCCACAGGGACCTGGTTGCAATGAAGCTTCCCTCACCCCACCCATAAAGATGGAAGAAAAAGAAAGTGCTGTAGAGAAAGCAAGCTTCCCATCCCTCGATATTTTCAATCATTTAAGTCAAGTCAAAAGGGAGCTCTCGGGGCTCCTCTGACCTTGAATTACAAATTCCTACGAAAGGACCCTTTTCTATGGATGCCAATTCTGCCTCCACTGAACACGGCATCTGTGGACAGAGCTTTTTTGAAGTCTCAACTGCAGCTGTTCTCAAAGCTTCAAGAATTGGGCTTTAAAGCTGAGTTTTCAAAAGACTGCTCCCAGGTTTTAAGATTTCTTGAAGGGGCTATGCTGCCCAATCTCAACTCCCAAAAGGTGATTCAAAGGTTAAGGAAAGCAAAGCTATCGCCTGCTGACACCTTTTGTCCAAAAGCTCCATTCTGAGTCCAATTGATGCTACATGGCCCCATCATTAATCACATTTAGGTTTCTCTCCTTTACCTAGATGTTCCGTCAACAAAGCCAGAGGCAAAGTGTGTTATTTTTAAAGTTAATTATTGCCTGCTCTTTTATATTGAACCACAAGGAAATATAGATGAAAGAGTACAGCTAAGGTGACTAGAAATAATTCAGTAAGGTTAAATTCAGGGGCTTCTACCTGTTTATATTTTGTGATGACTGCAAACTGGGTCTATTGAATATCTGCCTGTCATATACTTGTTTAAAGTGTCACTTTTTCAGCTAATGTACGTGGCTAAATATTACAGATTTATGTGGAGGAAGTATGGATTTGTAGGAAATAGAGAAAGCATGGAGAGAAATGGCTTGACTTAAAAAAAAGAATGAAAATATTGGGTTTTTGGCTGTATAATCTGACTTGCACAAAAAAAATTGCTGCTGTTTTGGGTTAAATAAATAATTATGGGAAATAAATAAGATCCAGCCTTGCTGCCAATAATTTAGGCATATTCGCTAAATCTATTCCCAGATATGTTCTTTTTCCTTCATATTATTGTATTATTTTCTGCCATGGAAAATTGGTTTAATTCTCCTACCCAAAGAAGATTTATAGTGATCTGTTTGACCAGAGGTAAAATATATATGTTGTAATTTCTGGTCGTTGTTAATGGGATTTTCTTTTGTCTGTGGTTGAAAGGCCAGGTTTTAATAATCAGTTTAAAATGGAGAAAAATTTCTTTTGGTTTATTTTTTCAAGAAAGGGATACATTTGAATTATAAAATTGATTTTTGTTAAGATTAAAATATACATGTTAATATGTCTGGTACCTTTTAGTAGTCTTTTATGCAGGGACTCATGACTTATGATGCATTTGACCCCTCTCTCCGGTTCAGCCTGATAATCTCCTACATTAAGTTATACAACTTAGTTATACTTGTCTTTTTTCTTTTCTTTTCTTATCTCTTTTCATTTTTTTAAAATTTTTTAATAGATACTTTTAGTTTCTATTAGTTTTTTTAAAAAAGAAATTGTATTTTTTAACATTAATAACATTAATGCAAGAAAATTGGTTTAATTGCCCTGTCCAAATTGGCCTTCAAAAAGCTAATGGTTTCTTTGGATGTGAATGACTATTTTGCTGAGTGTTAAAATAATAATTTAAAAAGAAAAGTAAAGTACAGAGTCCGTGTTATGTTAACAGATGGATGCAGGTCAGAATCATGCAGGGGCAGTCAATACAGCTTGAAAGGTTAATAATCTCTTTCGCCTTTACATCACTGGCATTTTGTGGCCTTTTACAAGCGGGGATGTTTTTTTTTCTGTTGAGGCAAGGCAAAGAAAAGGCTTTGAATACTTGAAACAAAAATGAGTGGACCTTTGGATCCTGATTTGCAACTCAGTGAAGTTTGGAAAATACACTTCATAGGAAGGAGGGGGGGAAACTGGTTTTCTGTGCCAGGTTCGGCTTTGTCTCCTGCATCTTTTCTTTACAGCTTTGCCTAAAAGACACAACATCCTTTGCTATGATGAGCAATCATTACCTAGCTGATTACAGTGGAACCTCGGGTCGAGACTGTAATTCATTCCAGGACTACAGTTGCAACCCGATGTGGTCATGACTGGAAGCACGACCGTCTGCGCATGCACAGACAAAAAAAATGGCACAGAAGGGGAAATCACCGGGGCAGGGAAAATCACCACGGCTGTGTCTGGTTGTTATTCGAAGATGTGTTCGTGACCAGAAACAAAACTTTGTCGAAAATTCTGGTCATTACCCAATTTGGTCGCGAACAGAAGTGTTTGAGACTTGAGGTTCCACTGTATTTTGGACAGGGATGTCAAACCCAAGGCCCATGGGCCAAATCTGGCCCGCAGGATACTTAGGTCTGGCCTGGGGGGGGGAACCCTGGAAACAGAGAAGGACTGGTCTGTGGTGCATCTGCCAGCGAAAATGGAGCTCGGGGGGGGGGGCGCATGGCTCTCCCGAGGTCCATTTTTGGCCGTGACATCCTCCTGCAGCCTTCTGCCAGCAAAAATGAAGCTTAGGGAGCACGCATGGCCCCCTGAGCTCTGTTTTTGCTGGCAGAGGGTTGCAATATCGTAACAGGAGTGACGTTGAGCTGGCCATGCCCACCCTATCCACGCCCCCCCCCCCGAGGTCAAACACAACCCTGATGTGGACCTCAATGGAATTGAGTTTGACACTTCTGACCTAGGACTATCTGATCATACAGATTTCTTATTTTTTAAAAAAAATAATTAGGATTTAATTATATTGCTGGTGCCCTATTGGCTGTACATGTTTGTCATGTATACATTTTCTATTGCTTATCAATACATTGGAAGAATCGGGAAAGTGCCATTTTCTTTTTTGGTGGTTGAGGTGAGTAAAAAATGAAAGAGGCACCAGAGAATTTACTTTATAACTCAAAATAATGATTTCTCTCCCAACACAGGGGTTGAGCTCTGCCTCTGCAAATTGCCTTCCGAACTCTGATATGGAAGGAAGCCAAAATAATTCCTAGTGTTGTAGCAGAAAAGATTTATCTTTGCAGCTATGCTGCTGGAGTCTGGCTTGGGTCCAGAGTATCACGACATTTCTTCTATTTAGGCTGGAAGGATTTTCTTCTCATCCCTTCTGGCCTGGCTTTCCACAAAATTTGCGCCGAAGTCCCTTTCGCGCACATTAAAAGATGCACTTCCATTCATTATGCTTAGATTTCATTCCATTCATTTCTGTGGCTTAGTTGTAAAAGAGTTACTATTACTGCTACAGCACTACTACTGCAAAGAAGAAGAACAGCAGCAACAATATTTCATTTCACTTGGGTTCTGATTTTCCTCTGAGGGCTCAAAACAGCTTATATTGAGATCTCATGTAATTTTTGCCCGCCGAATAACAATCCTGTGGGATGCATGGGACTAAGAGAGTAACTGGTCCCATATCATCACATAAGCTCTCTGGTCAGATAAGGACACAAATGTGCGTTTCTCCAGTCCTGGTGCAAAATGCTTTAATTACTATATATCACTGGCTTCACGAAATGGAAAAGAAGGGGCCATGGGAGACCCATAACTGAGATCATCATCGGATTTTTTGCAACTTTGTTTTGGTTCTCAAGAATTGTCAGGGGAGATCAGCCACTTATTATCAGTTTCATTCCTTTCATCCAAGTGTTTCTTTTTAAACCAGTGGGGATTCTAGTAACTATAAGCCATGATGGCACAGTGGTTAGAGTGCAGTACTGCAGGCTACTTCTGCTGACTGCCGGCTACCTGCAATTTGGCAGATTGAATCTCACCAGGCTCAAGGTTGACTCAGCCTTCCATCCTTCCGAGGTCGGTAAAATGAGGACCCAGATTGTTGGGGGCAATAGGCTAACTCTGTAGACCGCTTAGAGAGGGATGTAGAACACTGTAAAGCTGTATATAAGTGCTATTGTTATCAGATCACTCTGAAAGAACTGCCAGCCATAATGAATGACTGGCGTTAAAATTTTGGAATGGATTAACAAAATTACATTTATGAATTCACTCAGAAGTGCAGAATGTAGTCCCAGCTACTAGACAGGAGCTGCTTTCCCCAACCAGGTGCTTCCAGTTGGATTTGGATGTCATCTTCTATTGTTCTCAATCAACAGTTAACCATCTTGGTTGAAGTACTCGGTGTTGTTGAAAACCAGGACTTCTAGAAACACTGGTTTGGAAAATAATCCATTCCAAAGTTCTCCATTAATGATGGTAATTGCTATCAGTAAGTGATGCATTCATAAAGTATGACATCAAATCACCATGCTACTTAGCAATGGCAGTTTTGGCACCCTTGGTTGCCATTATTAAAATTGTTAAGCAAGGACCATGCAGGTCATAAAGCAATGATTTCATGTAAGCATAGCTTGCGACTTTCTACTGGTTTCCCCACTGACTTTACTTGTGAGGATATTGGAAATCACAATCACATGACTGCTGCTTTCTCCAGCATCATTATTGTGAATTGGGTACTGAGTGTCCAGATCATGATTACATGATCTCAAGGACAGCGCAACAGCCCAAACTCCAACTCCAATCATTAGCACCATTTTAAATTTGAAACATCATCTAATGAGTTCTCATGAAATGAGGACCACCTGTATAACAGTCATTATTTAGGATTCCAGTTACAATGGCCACAAAAAGCCATTTAATTTCATGATCAAATGTTGTTTTGAAAAATGACATTAAATTAAAAGTAAATCCTTTCTTGAACTTATCAATTATTTGCTCTGAGAAATTGAATTCTCCACTTTAGCATAGCTAAACATTTATTTACCAAGGGAACAATTTCCTGAAAGGTAGATTTTTCATTTAATGAACCAAACAGAAAATCACAGAGAAAACATTCTTCCAAGGAGAATAACTACTCTCATAAAGGAAGAAGACAAAAGAGTTCAGCTTTATGCAAACGACTTGCTCATATTTACACATTTAAGCTGAGGTAAAAATGTAAAAATATCATCAAAACTCCAGTAGAAGCAAATTTGGATGAATCAAGGAAATGCACAAGTCAATGGACAAAAGCAGAGTGATGTGAACCAAAAATGGTCTGTACAATTGATATTTGTGTTAAAAAAAAGCGTATACAAATCTAACATTATTATTAGGAGGAGGAGGAGGAAGAAAATAATTACCTAATTATTTTATTTTTGTTTGTTCTTAAAATTGGATCTAAATTGTTTTCCAAATGTGTAAAGAAACAGACTTCAAAATTCAACCCTGAGTTACAAATATTCTCCTCTATAGGTGAAAGAGTTATATCTGCTACTTGTCCTGCCTTTTTGGTACAGTAAGGTATGCTGGACATCCAACAGCACTGTGACTACCTTCTGTACATAGCAATAGCACTTAGACTTATATACCACTTCACAGTGCTTTACAGACAGCCCTCTGTAAGTGGTTTACAGAGTCAGCCTATTGCCCCCAACAATCTGGCTCCTCATTTTACCGACCCCGGAAGGATGGAAGGCTGAGTCAACCTTGAGCCTGGTGAGATTCAATCTGCCAAATTGCAGGCAGCTGGCAATCAGCAGAAATAGCCTGCAGTACTGCATTTTAACCACCGCACCACTGAGGCTCTTTCATGTTATCTTCTGCTTCACTTTCACAAAGCCATTTGAGGTTGCCACCAAACTCATTTTCTTCTTCATTTCTCTGATACTGGAAATAATTTTGAAACCTGCATCGGTCAGGGTACAAATCTCCAGCTTCTATAAGTCCCACTCCGTCCTTCATAAAGGTTGTATATAAATCAATGCATTTCTTGTCAAGACTCAGCCCTTACTGTATGTCTTATCACCCATCTTCTGATGAGGAATTTCCCACGGAAACACAAGTGTCCCATGGAAAGCACCCATAAATATTCGTCAGAAAAAAATATTGCTTTTATGTACAATATTCCTAGGAAAAAGGAACGTAAGGAATATGGTTTTATATCAGATGGTTCTCTAAGATTTCTTGGATTAAGTTATCTCATAACTGAATATGAGATTTGGTCCGGCTATTTATTATACCTTGAATTTAGAGCTGCCAAGTGCATGTTTGCATGAAGGGAAAATGCACATTCCAGAAACAGGAAGCAAGCCAGCCATAAATCAGATATATTTCTTAATAAAGAATTTCCATAGAAAGCTGCAAACACACACCGCAGCTATACCTGAAATGTCAGACTGAAAGATAAATGTAATACACCTCTTGCATCTGTTCATGCCACATATATATCAACAAATTACATTTGACTATAAGCACAGCCTTTAGATGCAAGTGAATTCTGACTGCCCAAGTATCTCCTCTTGATCGTCCATTTTGTGCCTAGCCTCATTCATTTTGACTCCTGAATCTCCCTCTCTGTCAATTTTGCTGCCCAAAGTTAGACAGACACCTGCCTTTCATTTTTGTTTTTCTGTGGAGTAAATAGTCATGCTGATCGCAGCACAAAGGTCTTTGCCCCAAATGGATGATACGTGGCTGAAAGTGGCAAGTCACAGACACAAGAGCTCCCTGGTCTAGGGTTTGACATCTTCAGATACAAAGAACTGAGATGGAACCATGTTTACCTCGGCATTGGCGGGGCACTTCGTATCGGGAGACCTTCCGCCACCATTGCTTTCCCTTCTTCCCGTGCTGCCGTGGCGTTTGGAGCAACGCCGCAGTGTTTGGCGCAGCCACGCAACCGGAGCCCAGCAGAGACACTCAGCTTCAGGCGCTCCTGTCGCCGCCTTCCCGGGCATCGTTTGAAGGCAAAGCCCATTCTTTTAAAAACGATGCCCTACTACTGGTATGACAAAGCCTCCCCTGCCCGAGAGGACAGCCCAATCCCACGTGGGGAGACGAACCTCCCGGTGCTGCAGCGCAGGATCGGCCCACCCCGGGAGAAGCGCCCAGCCATCATCCCTGCCTGGCACCGGGCAGAGCGTGAAGAGCTTCGCCTGGGGCATCCAGCGCAGCTGACAGGCGGGCCCTCCTGCCCAGCGGCGGAGCTCTGGCCAAGGCAGCAAGCACCTCCCTGCCGGGCCCTCTGCTCATCCCGCCAGTGCTTTGCCGGAGCCGGGCGGGCGGGCTGGACAGTGCCAGGAAAGCGAGCTGTGGGTGCGTGCCCGCCTGCCAAGCAAAAGAGCCGGGCTGACCCGAGCTTGGCTTCCCAAGTCCCTCCAGCCCGACCCCAAAGGGGCCACTGGGAGAGGCTGCTCGAGGCAGTGATAGCACCCACCCGTCCGCGGCCAGGGAGGCGAGGCGACGGCAGCACTGCTTCCCTGGCCGGCGAGTCCAGTGGAGAGAGCCTGGAGCCGCCCATCTTTTCTACCCCTCGCCCAGCCTGTCCCAATCCCCATGCATCTCCAAACGTGCAGGCAGCTCCAAACGCTGCAGTGGCATGGGCATCGGCGCTCACTCGGCGGGGCTCAGTTCAGAGGACGTGGCGCAGGCTGTCGCCTTGCCTCCCTGTGCATGGATGTGTGGGCGCTATCACTGGCTTGGGCAGCCTCTCCCAGTGGCCCCTTTGGGGTTGGGCTGGAGGGACTTGGGAAGCCAAGCTCGGGTCGGCCCGGCTCTTTCGCTTGGCAGGTGGGCGCACCCGCGGCTCATTTTCCCGGCTCTGCCCAGCCTGCCCGGCTCCGGCATGGCCCTGGCGGGATGAGCGGAGGGCCCGGCGGGGAGGCGCTTGCTGCCTTGGCCAGAGCTCCACCGCCGGGCAGGAGGGCCCGCCTGTCAGCTGCGCTGGGCACCCCAGGAGAAGCTCTTCGCTCTCTGCCTGGCGCCAGGCAGGGATGATGGCTGGGCACTTCTCCCACGGTGGGCCGATCCTGCACTGCGGCCCTGGGAGATTCTCCTCCCCACGTGGGGTTGGGCTGACCTCTTGGGCAGGGGAGGCTTTGTCATACCAGTAGTAGGGCGTCATTTTTAAAAGAATGGGCTTTGCTTCAAACCCAGGAAGGCGGCGACAGGAGCGCCTGAAGCCGAGTGTCTCCACCGGGCTCCAGTTTCAGGGAGGAGCCCTGGCTGGCTGCGCATGGCTGCGCCAAATGCTGCGTGGCTGCACCAAATGCCGCGGCGTTGCTCCAAACGCCATGGCAGCACAGGGAGAAGGGAAAGCAATGGTGACGGAAGGTCTCCTGATATGAAGTGCCCCACCAACACCGAGGTCAACGCAGGCAGCACCATATCTGGGTGTGCAACAAAAGTATTTCCTAACGGCAAGCCCCCCGCCATTCCCTCCATTTTGCAAGTTTTAATATAAGCCTTAATTTGGGGGGAGGGGCTTAATTTCATTTCATGCCTATAAAACATGCTGGGACTTCCTATTGGGGGAGGCCGTATTGTTGGAGAAACACGGTAGATGCATAAGTTTTATAATAAATTAACACCTTAGATCAAGGGTCTTCAAACTTTGCAAGTTTAAACTTGTGAACTTCAACTCCTAGAATTCCTGAGCTAACATGAATGGAGGAGGAATTCTGGGAGTTGAAGTCCACAAGTCTTAAAGCTGTCAAGTTTGAAGATCCCTGCCTTAGATGCTTAGGGGCTGCAGCTCCCAGAATTCCTAGCCCAAAGGGAGTAAATTCTGAGAGCTATCATTAAAACTCCTCTAAAGGATCAGGAGCTGTGGTAAATGATGAATTTACATGATTTATTTTCTGGTTTCATTTAAAACATTGACAAATATGTATATATCTGTATCCACTCCTGTGTGCATACTCATTTATCAGGGTTTTTGTGTGTGTGAAATTTAGGGGTATAAAATATCCTTTTTATCCTCCATTTATTTACTGGTGAACCAAAATAGGGAGGGAGAATTCTTTGTGGAGAAAATGAAGTAATATCTGTGCAGCATGATCTTAAACACCTTTGCTTGGTTCACTAGCTCTTGGTTTCTGCAAAGTGTGCTTAGGATTACAGACTCATTATAAGAGTATTTGATCCTTTCAATTGCTTTGGCAAATTATGGTCTTTCTATTACGCATAGTCAACACTGAAATAGCTTTCTTTACTTTCCTGTTTCATGTGCTACAGGACACTGCAGAGGGGGAAAAAACCAGTACCCCCTTCCTTCTTCATTTTGTTTTAGTCAGCTCCGATCCCTCAGTGTTTCCAATCAATATTTTGTTGCAAGCAGGTATTTGCACAGCAGCAGGAAAGCAGAAGCTTTATAATTATGAATGCCATGAGAAAAATTGGCAGGGAATTTGGCTTTGAGCAGCCAAAAAGACCTCCTTTGCATCTGCTTGCAGAATCTATCCTGGAGCATCTAAGCATTCAAGATGACAGAATACATTTCAAATATACATACATACATATACATACTTTGGTCACCTAGTTACAGTACTATCTTTAAAAACACTTATGGAATGCAGTTTCGGTTTGCAAGCAGCTGCACTGCTCCCCCTCCCTTTCTGTTGGCAACTCTAAAAAGACTATAGAAATATTTTATGAGTTGACACTGTGATAAGATCCACAAATGGGCTTCATGTCATCAGAAGAAGAATGCAGAACCTTTGTGAAAAGTCTTGGCTTAAGGAGAAGTAAAGCAACTCGCATTTTGTGGCCAAACAGTTTCTGAAATATGAAAGTTATGTACTCCTAAGAAGTATTGTTCTAGAGGTCATGTTAGGTGACACACACACACACTGTGCTTTTTTGTGTGTGTTCAGTGTAGATAAGCAGGTCTGATTCTTTTTTTAAAGATTTTTATTTTTTAAGACAAACATGTATAAACAAAACATAAAAACCTTAAACCATCTTCCATTTTATATACGTACAGTGTGTCAGTTGGTTATAAATCTTTTGTGCTATCCTTTCGTAGTCATCACTCACAGTTTATATAAATTCTCACATTGTCAATCTAACATATGCTTATATATTTATCAGTTATTAATCGTTCATGACTAAACTATTTATTCCATCATTTATACGAGATATTCTAGATTTTATTATAAAGTTTGTATTACACTTTCATCCAATGGTTATATATATTTGTACTGTATTTTATTTTGATCTATTAAGCTTCTATTACAAAATTTGCTAGTCTATTACATTACCATGTCTTTTTATCCAACCATTGATAAAAAAAATCCCATATTATGTAAAAATTGTTCATCTTCTTTTTCTCTGATTTCAAATGTCAATTTACTCATTTCAGCACAGTCCATAATTTTCTTAATAACTCCCTGCATAGGTATTTTGTCATTTTTCCAATTCTTAGCAAATAATGGTCAGATTCTTAAAGATGGCTCTATCTGTTTTATCTTATTGAGTATATCCTACACCATTTATGCCTTTTTTTTTAAAGTCCAGTTTTTTAAACTAACATGTATACTAGCTTAGATATTCTGATTTGGATTTGGATTTAGGAAATGCAAAAAAAAAAAAAGTATTTATTTTTTAAAAGGCTTCTCCGAGCTTGGGAAAGAGGATAATGATTTGTAAAATATAAGCAAAGAACATTTGTATATTTTTCATTTATCAGGAAGAAGAATTACCACTTCCCTACTATATTAACAAATAGTTAGCGAGAGGATCAAGAAATCTCCACCCCAACCTATTAGGAATAATTGGATGCTTAATTAAATGCAGCTTATTGTCACTATTTCCTTTTTCTCTTTCTGTAGATCTGATGAAAAAAGACTCTGAGAATCTTCCTTTTCAGTTATAAGAAGCTGCTAAGGGCTTAATAAAGCCTAATTAATTCATGTTTTGGTAGAATATCTGAGATTTAATGCATCAGATCATACGACTTGAATATGAGGATAAAGCTTACAGAATTACCCAAAGCTTTATTTCTCCAACACGAAAAGAAAAAGAAAAGAAAAGAAAACGCTCATTTATCAAATACTCTATCAACAGTCAGATATCTCCCAGTCAGCTAGCTTGGGGGGGGGGGGAATTAAAGCTGAGAATCCAGTATACTTGATTTTGTTTTCCTCCAGTTCTCTGGTATTACAATTCCCAGACTTCTCATACAGCAAGACCAAAGGATGTGCCGGCTGCAGGTTTCTGGGTCCTAATCCAATCCAATACCAGATTGAACAAGAGAACTGCTGTTTTCTTCAACCACTACCTGTAATTTGCATAACAGTCATACTGACCTGAAGTATGGGTTTCGCGTCGAGAGGAATGACCACCCTTACTCAAATTTCAAGTACTAAGCAAAAGTAACTCCCAGTGATTATAGATTTACTATTTATTTATTTATTTACATCCCTTTATTTATTTATTTAATTAATTAATTACTTATCTACAAATAACTCAAGGCGGTAAACATATCCAACACATCTCTGTCCTCCTCTTTTCCTCATAGCAACACCCTGTGAGGTGAGATGGGGAGAGAGAGGGAGGGAGGGAGAGAGAGAGAGAAAGAGAGAGACAGACAGACAGACAGAGAGACACACACACACACAGAGAGAGAGTGACTGTTACAAGGCCATGGCTAAAGTGACCCTGGGACTTATGATCCTCCAACTTTCTAACCTGGTGCCTTAACCACAAGTTTCTCCATCATAGAAAATTACCCTGTTTTCACCCCTTGCCTCCTCCTCGGATACTATAGTCTCTGTGTGTCTGACCTGGGCAGTCTTTCTCCATGCTGGTCCTGTTCTCCTCTCACTGCAAGCAGAAACGCTATGGGAGAACTCATGGCCAGCCTATCTGTCACAAGGTTCTCCTTGAATGAAAATGACTGTGAGCAAACAGTGACTCATTCCCAGGACAATCACATCTGTGCAGACAGTCACTGGTTCTGTAGCCTCCTTCGTAGCTTCAGAAGGATCAACCAGTACTTCCAATTAGATTTGTGGTGAAAGAGAAGTTGGCTCTGCTTGCTATGTGGCTGCTGTTGTTGAAAACAGGCTCTGCCATTACAAAATGGATATGACTTGGGGGGTGTTTACATCTATATTCCTAGCGTTCCCGTCATTAGGCAAGATGACACCTCAGGCAGCAAATCTTGAACATCATGCAGGGCAACAAACAATTATTCATTTAATTTATGTTGATGTTTTCATTACCAGGTATGGGATATACTACTTAATGGATTTTCCGCTTCATCTACAATATATCTTGACATGCATGTTGAAGAGAGCAGGGCTGGTTAATGCTTCATTGATAGCTGGAATAGCATCCAATTCTAGATACCCCAACGGGATGGGAAACTAATACCGAGGCCTGATGTGAAATGATTATCTGGAGCAGTGTTTTTAAACTTTAAGATACGTGGACTTCAATTCCCAGAATCCCAGAAGTATGCTGCAGAATTCTGGGAGCTGAATCCACATATCTTAAAATTGCCAAGTTTGTAAAACACTGATGTGGATCTGCGGGAATTTTATCTCATTTTATTCATCTAACAGCAAAACAAAAAACAAAAAAATAATAATTTTAAAATACTGGAAAGAATGTTTAAAAATACTGAATGCAACATTAATCCTAATGGCGAAACAGGTTTTCTGTATCCCCTTAAACTGTGATAATTCAATTTTTTTCCCCTCGTTTCTGAGCACATTGACCTTTCCATGATTTATTTTTTCACCAGAGATACACAAACACTGGATGAAAATTTTAGCACCCATATTCTTCCTCTGACGTGCTAGAGCATGATAAAGAGTAAACAGTGGTTAACAGAAATAATGGAAGTAAAGAAGGTGGGTTACCGGGGCAGAACCATATATACATACTAATAATGTCTTTTGCTTCTCTACATACACACAGTGTCTCATGTATAACAATAATTTATTGTTCTCTGATGATTCTAAACACTACTTAAAAAACAAAAACCCAACACTCATCCTGTGAAAAGTGTAAGAATTCAAGAATTATAGAACTTAAATAATGTAATCTATGTAGGTGGAAAGAGACATGCAAACTGCATTGGCATCTGAAACCATTTTTTCCCCTTCAAAAAAGAATTGCCGTTGTTTTCAGTACTATTACTCCCTAGAAAGGGCCTTTGGGCCACCATTTTTAGGTGTAGCACTACAATGCTCTATATCAGGGGTGTCAAACTCACAGTCTGTGGGCCAGATGTGCCATGCGCTGGCCACACCCAGCCCCCAGTTTAGCGAAGGGGGAAAACGTTGCGATATGTCACGTGATGATGTGCGCAAGTTTGACACCCCTGCTCTACACTGTACATAAAATATGATCAGTTACTACTACTGCGGCACTTGTTTCATACACACAGAAAAGTCCACCCTCCGTAAAGTCTCCCTTAAACTAAATATCAAGGAGATTGGGGGAATCTCAGTCCTAATGACTATGCAGCAGGGAGTTTGATTGATTGTGTGCCATTAAGTCTTTGTCGACTCTTAGCAACCACACAGATAGATTTTCTCCATGCATTTGGAAATACTTGCAATTTTGTTGTTTTGAAAAGAAATAATCTTGCTTCTTATTGACGCAGCCATCCATTATTATTATTCAAATAAATGATAACAGTATGTATATGTATTGAAATATGAGAAAGATTTCTCCCTCCTCCCCTCTTCCAAATCTTTGGTAAATTCTAATGATTATATATGTAGACACTTTTATCAGCTGTCTCCAAGAAATGTGGTAAACAAAGGCAATTCATCAGCATTCCATTTGTGCTTTTTTTCACATTAAGCAATGTGTTAAATAGTTATTTCCATACAGAGTAGGATGAATTTTATTATTGCCAAGGATTGCAAATTACTTCAGAGACTCCCGGTTTGAACCATTCATGGTGGCAGATGTAGTAATAATTCAAAAATGGCAAGACAAATGTTTTAATAATGAAAATTGCAAAATTCCATCTTAATGGGTCAAAAAAAAAAAAAAAAAGATCAGAAATACATTTATAGCTGAGGGAAGTCTAAATTTATCATCGTTGTAAAAGGGAACGCAAATCAACATTTCCCCTCTATTTTCCAGAGTGACAAACAGTCAGTTTATGTACATGCAGGATATAGTGGGGTAGAAACCATACTGAGGAATAGCTGGGAAAACTGGACTTATTTAATCTGGAGAGGACAAGTTGAAAGGAGCCAACAATTGTACCTTTAATATATGTGAATGTCAGATGTGTTTTCTGTTGTTTCAGACAGAATGATTAAAACAAATAGATACAAATTCCAGAAAAAAAAGTTTTGACCTCCAGTCCTGTATAGTTGGAATTCTCTTCCAGCTTATAAGGATGTAATGCTCTTGATGAAACCATAAGGCAACCTATTTCTTTTCCTCCGTGCTTTACCACTGTGTGACAAAACTTATTTAACCCTAGATTTTGAGGTACTTCATCCTTGATCTACCCATCATTTATTTTTACATAGTTTTAATCCTGCCTGTCTGTCCATCTGTCAAGATGATGAATGTGCCTAATATTCCTGCCCATCTATTTTCCCCATAACATCAGCTCCGTGACATGGGTTGGGTTGAGCTGGATTTCATGCTTAAGGAGGGTTTAGATGTTACAGCCTTTTGGTTTCTAGGGCGGCACCTTCATCCCTACAGTAAACTGGTTTTCTGTATTGGAAACTGAGAAACATATCTATATCATGTCATATCTGACATTGACTTTATTTTTATTTATTTCTTTATTAAACCTCTGTGCCACCCATCTTGCCTGGGAGTAACTCTAGACGGCTTACAATAATTGAAAAACCAATATGAAACATAAAAACATTAACAGTTTTAAGAACTAGTTATAAAAACAGAACCTATGGATTATACATATCTTGAAGGAAGCCCCAATGAATAATCATCATTGTTGTATAATTGTATTAATTCCTCTTCCCCTTTTAAACACATTTCTACATCAAAAACTTAAGATCCACCGGTAAAATAGCAATCAGAATAGAATTTAAATTTGAGGATGCCATACAGTGTTGTGTATTTACAGTATAGTTCATGTGTTGATCAAAAGTCATACACACACACACACACACACACACACACACACCTCTGGTTTTTTTCAGGTTTGTTTTCTTTTTTTGGCTATCATTATTTTTTCTAAAACTCCAGTTTGAGCCCACATCTGCATAAATTCTACGTGGTTGATGATTTTGACATAAATCCAAAACTGCTGCTAATTATATTTGTTCAGTAGCCTACTACTAGGATGGCCAATTCACAGGTTACTTAAATCTCTAGTATTTCACCTGTAGTTCCCTTGGATTTCAGAGCCGGCACAGCTAAAATGTTTGAACCCTGTTATGTTTTTAGGACATAACTGAAGATTTTACAAGACAAAGTTCATGTCACTGCAAATATTTCTCACTGCCAACTTTTTCTAGGGAGTTTTAAGGGGTAAAATAGGATCCTTAATCCTCTTTAATACATGGCTATCAAATTCATACTCAATAATTCAGGCCCCAACTCCCCCCCAAATAAAAACAACAGCATGTGGGTTTGAAAATATCAGTCCCACCCATTCTGGTGATGATATATCACACGCTAGTTTTCATCTACCAGCAGAAGACAATGTTATTAAAAATCATATCTGGCTGAAAAAAAAGATAATTTACTTCTGGCCCGTATATGGCCTAGTAGAATTGTGCTTTTGTTGGAAATAGTTAGGAATAGTTAATATTGATTGATGCTCTGAAGCTGTTTATCTTATGCAGCATGTCTTTGGTTTTGAGCCAACAGTGGCATTAAATTAGAGGTGTTTGAATGGCACTGTGGTTTAGTGTTAAGATTTCTCTCCTTCCTAAGGATGGATCCAAAAGGACTCACTCACGATTTTCCATGATCTAACAACCATTTTGGCTTGGTATATATTTGCTTATGTTTGCTTATTCCCTCTGTTGTAAATGTGCAATTCCAAACTCTGACATCACCAGCCAGCCTCATCTCACAGTCAGTCTATTCCACAAGGAAAGTGTGGCTCTGGGTCATGTACAGAGTCAATTTCCCCTGGCCCCTTTCACCATTAGACATAAAAAGGATTTGCTTTTAAAGAATAGCAGGTAATTGAACTGGGAAATAAGCCATAGGAAAGCAGTTGGACATGGTATGGTTAAGGTTGAATCTTTCCAGTGGTGGGATTCAAAACTTTTTTTTTTTTGTAAATTTTATTTGAGTTTTCACAAAGAGAAAAAAATATACAAATAAAACATCTTTTTTGAAAGTAGCATAATCCCGGGTTACATTTCTTCATACAGACACAAATTCAGGTTCATGCTCATTTTTATATTCTATTCCATATCTTATTACTATTTTACATTTTCTGCATAGCTTCTCCCCTCTTTTAATTTTCTCAATTTTATTTTAATTATCTCATCTCAATTCAAATCATTGTATTTATATTTTTTGTCTGTCCTGTTTCAATTATCTATTATCTTTTCTCATTAAACAAGATTTCTCCTGTAGTTACTGATTGGAGTATGACGCCTTTATATCTTTTCCCTAAAATTGTAACATTCAATATAATACATAACTTCCATTCGGATTCTGCTTGGTACATTCTTAAAATACACACTGTATTCTTAAAAAAATAAAAAATTATAAATGTATATAATTAAAACATTCCATTCCAATTCAATTCTATCATTAATATTAATATTCATTAAAGTCTTAACATCTTTAACATTACTTTTCAGTTAAATATCATACTTCTATGGGAACAATTATAAGCTTTCCATAGTTAATTCCCCCCCCTCTTCACTTATATTTTATAAAACATTAACTAATTAAAATGTTCCAATTCCTTCCTAATTCAATTTTCTCCTTTATTTTATTTCATTTATTTTATTCACAAACATTTCACTAAATTACACTAACTATTTTATCCCTCATTTTAATCATACGTTGTTTCCAGTTTTCTAAAGTTATCTCTATTACTAATATAACAATACAATCTTATGTACCTTTACAGAATCCCTTTTTCAGTTAGATTTTCACCCATTATCTCTAAATAGGTCCTGTTTCTCTATATCCTGCTCTGGTCCTTTGTAACTTCTTTTCCTTTCCTTCTTCCCTCTCTTCTTCTCTCTCCCCTTTTTAGCCCCTTGTCTCTCTACCTCTATTTCTCTCTTCTGTATTCCCCTTTTCTGTTGCTTTCCAGTATTATACTTATTTTTTGAATTATTTTTCTTTTCTTTGGTTGTTTTTTTAAGTCTTAAATTCTCCATTCTCTTTCCCCCCTTTCCTTTTTCTTCCCCACATAAAATTACTTGTTCATTAAAGATGGCTTCTTCTTTGTCCCAGTCTTCTTGTTTTGCAGACGTTTCTTGTTGTTTCTCATAGTTCAAAATCTCCATTTCTAAGAATTGAAAAACGAAGCCAAAAGAACCCTTCCCTTCTTGTGCATCTTCTTTGTACTTTTTAAGTTCCATTTTCAATTCATCCAAAAGTGATGCCATTGTATAAATTTTTAAACAACCACCCGATTGATTTTAGTCATTCAAATAACCAAGAATCCAAAGATCACCAAATAATCCAAATACACACAAGCTGTTTCTTTTTGCTTTTTTTTCACTTTCTCTTCCTGGGGTTCTACTATTTAGTTGCAAAGTTTCAGTTAAAATGTATCTTTTAGAAGTCTTGTTGAAGTTTTACTGTAGATTCTTTTTTAATTCCAGGCAGTCTCCTCCCTCTTCCAGATCCTGCCCTTATTCTTTTTCTCTCCCTTCCTGCTTATGAAAAAGAAAGTTTTTAATGTCCAGAAATCTTTATTATCCCTTTGGCATTATGTTTTATTTTCAGCTTAATTGCCTATTGATGTCAAAGTGGATTTTTCCGATTTCTTATTTAAGTCTCTTAGTTGTCAGTATAGGGAAGGAGAGAGAAGAAAAAAAAGCCAAACCTTTCCCTTTTCACTTTCCTTCGCTGCTTCCGACTCTTCTTTGGGAGCGATGTTATTTTTTGTAAGTTTAAATTCCAGGGTACCTTAGTTGTTGCTTTTACAATTTAACCCAATCAGCCAAAACTTTCACTTCTTATCTTCCTCCTGCACATTCTTTTCCAGTAGATTTCTTCTTTGTGGTGGCCATTTCTGACCACTGCTGCAACCGCTTTCGGGAAAGGAAGTAATGGCCAGCTGAGGAGGAGAGATGCGGCTCTCCTCGACCCTGCTGGCGGTCTCCCCCCTCTTCACCACCTCTACGGGGCTTAGCCCTGAAACCAGCCGGCTTGGGGCGCTCCAGCGGCGAGCCCAGACAGAAACCGCACACGATTGCAGATTTCTGTCTGTCGCCAAAGCCCTTCAAACCAGAAGACCAGGATTCAAAACTTTTTATTACTAGTTCTATGGGCATGGCTTGGTGGGTGTGGCAGGGAAAGGATACTGTAAAATCTGCATTCCCTCCCCTTTCCTGGAGGAAGGTTACTGTAAAATCCCATTTCCTTCCCCATCCCACTAACCTGCTTTCCAGCTCCATTCTCCTGTGCAGGGCAACAAAACAAGATCCAGCCAATCAGCTGGGACTCAGGAGGCAGAGAATAGATGGGGGTGGGGCCAGTCAGAGGTGTATTTGCTGGTTCTCTGAACTACTCAACTACCGGTTCTCCAGAACTGGTCAGAACCTGCTGAATACCACCTCTGAATCTCTCTAAACACTGGCCAGAAGTGTTGCTGTTGGGATTATCTGTTAAATTCTCTCTCCATTTCTATGTTTCCTCCTTCTCAATTAACAATTTTGAGAGTTACTTACAAGAATTAAATTTTAAAAAATTTAAAAAGAAAACTTTATGTTGAATGGATGGGAATAAAAAAAACTGCAGAAGAAATTTCTGAAAAATTACTAAAACTGCCTGTGAGTCAATTAAATCTTGCAGTCATGTTGGGTATCATGTGGAGATGATCAGCTTGTTTCTTCTCTTTTATTATTTCCTCAAAAACTTTGATATTACTTACATGCTGTTGCCTGAAATCTTTCAACTGCAGCTGTTTCTTTTTAGTAGTATAAGGAAAGTACAGCATCGTCATTGGCAAACCAAATAAGAAGGTTGGTTCCAGAGGTGGGTATTCAGCAGGTTCTGTAGAGGAAATCTTGAGTAGTTCGGAGAACTAGCAAATACTACTTCTGACTGGAGATTTTACAATATCCTTCCTCTGCCACACACACCAAGCCACGCCCACAGAACCGGTAGTAAAAAAAATTGAATCCCACCACTGGTTGGGGCCCTGAGCCCTTGCTACCATTTCATCAATTTATGATTGTCTCAAAAAAAAACCCACAAATGGGCTTCAAGGGATCTCTCTCAAGGACTTTTCCACTATAAAGTTGGCAGAGACACTCCATTTGAAGGAGATGTTTTTGACACGGCATCCAATACTTTTGAAAATATTGCTATTAATATTTATTTATTAGAAAATTTATTAGAAAATTTATATTGTTTCCTATTTGCATATGATGATGCAAGGAGGATTGTTGTTAGTTGTGAAGTCACGTCTGACCCATCGTGATCCCATGGACAACGTTCCTCCAAGCCTTTGTGTCCTCTACTATCCCCAGGAGTCCATTTAAGCTCACACCGACTGCTTCAGTGACTCCATCCAGCCACCTCATTCTCAGTTGTCCCCTTCTTCTTTTGCTCTCAATCTTTCCCAGCATTAGACTCTTCTCCAGTGACTTCTGCCTTCTCATTAGGTGGCCAAAATATTTGAATTTCATCTTCAGGATCTGGCCTTCTAAAGAGCAGTCAGGGTTGATCTCCTCTAGGACCGACCAGTTTGATCACCTTGCAGTATTAGGGACTTAGAGGAGTCTTCTCCAGCACGATAGTTCAAAGGCCTCAATTCTTTGGTGCTCAGCCTTTCTTATGGGAAGGCAGATTGCAGGAATATAAAACATCATATATAAAAAATAAAACTAATAAAAGAGAATAATCAAATAATAAATTAATAAAGTAATATAATAGCCCTGAAAAACTTCCGGTTTGTTGGCTTCGCCAGCGGCAGGGATTCACGATCCTGCGCGATCCCTGCAGCGCTAGCCGTCTTGGTGCCTCCGATCCTGACGGATCTGGAGGCTAAGGTTGCCCCGCAGAGGCAGCCGAAGATAGGGGGGATCCGGAGAGGGGTTTGGGGGTGTTGCAGACCCTCTCCCCAGCCGGCTAAACCCCCTTTTCTCAAGGCGGTCGAGCGGCAGTCTGTAATGGCCGCCACAAAGAAGCCGGCAGCTGGGTAAGACTGAGCAGGAGGAAGAGGGGAGAAAGTTTCTAAGAGAAAGTTTTTTGGCTGACCCAGGACTTTAAGAGATGCCTAATCCTGAAAACTATGACTTCTTGAATGATACTTTGTTTCCAGAGGAGAATTTCAAGCGGCAAAACTGAGGTGCTGAAAGGGAAAGTTTACTCTCCTTCCCTATGGAATCAACAAATGGCCATTGAGAAACCTGTCTTTTTTTAATAAAAGGTAAAAACTTGGCTTTTTGTTATAAGTGGGAAGGGAGAGGACAAAAAAAATATTAAGATCTTGCTGGAGGAGTTGCCTTGAAGATTTTGAGACTGGAAATTAATTGCAACAAGGCTCTAAAATACAGATTGGGCTTTTTTTCTTTTCCTTTTTATTGATACCACCCCAGGAAGAGAAAGTGAGAACTTTGTGCTTTGTTTGGACTGATGTCTCTGGGACTTTGGGGAATTGTTCTAACTTTTGAAACATTTTGGTTGCTTTAAGAAGAAGAACAAAGAAAAGATTTACAATGGCTTTATCTGTTGATGAACTTAAGGTATATGGAAAAATAAAGAAAGAAAGTAAGGACGCTGTGAAGGAAGCCTTCCTTTTTTTAGAAATGGCGCTTGCTATTTATCAGCAAACACAACAACAGATGGAGGAAATAGAAGAAGAAGAAGAAGAAGAACAAGAAGAAGAAGACGCCATCTTCAATGAATCTAAAAATTTAATTAAGAGAGAAAGGAGAAAGAGAGGAAGGAAAATGAAGGACTTAAGACTTAAAAAAACACTCAAGAAAGAGAAAAATAAGATGCAAAATCAATACAATGTTACTAAACAAAAGAAAAAAGGAATACAACAGAGAGGGGAAGCTAAAAAGGCGGAGGTTATTAGAGGGGAAGGTAAAAAGGCCAGGTGGGATAAGAAAGGAAGGGAAAAGGGGGGGGGGAAAGCCACAAAGGTATGAAACAAGATGGGAAAAAAGGAATTTTTTTCAGGGATAAAGGGTGATGTATAATTTCTTTAAAAAAGAAGATTCTGCAAGGTACATAAGATGGTATTGTAGTATTTGTATTAGAAATAGAAAATTAGAATGTTATAAGAATTAATAAAAGATTAAAATATTGAAATGTTTAGTAATGATAGACTTTAAAATTTAACAAAATATTAAAAGGAATGTTTAAAATATTAAGTTTAATTAAAGAGTTTAATTGACTATTGTGTTGATTTTACTATAAACTTATTATTCTAGCATTTGTTTTTTGAAATAGATAATTGGAATGTTATAAGATTTAACATTTAGATTTATTATCTAATTATATTAATTATTTTGGACTTATTATTTTTTTCTCTTTTCAAAAGTTAGTAGGTAGAATGTACTAAGCAGAATCAGGGGGAGGATAGAAAGACATCATATTCTGATCAGTGATTTCAGGAGAAATCCTTTTTTCTTTTTATTGTAGGGAATGAGATAAATGGATAATTTGGAAAGAATGGACAAAAAAATAGAAATACAATGATTTAAATTAAAATGAGTTAAATAAAATAGAATGAAGAAGAATGAAAAGCGGGGAGAAGTTATATAGAAGATATAGAATGGTAAATAAGATAGGCAATGGTATATAAGATGAGCACGAATTTAATTGAGTCCATACAAAGAGAGGTAATCTGGGGCCAAACTACTTTCTTAAAAGAAGTTTTATATTTTTGTGTTTTGTGTGTTCATGTTTGTTTGAGAATTAATAAAACCTCGGAGGAATGTTCGATAAGAATAATGGTAATCAAGTCAGAGAGAAATGTAGATGATGATTATAAATTGGATAAATATAGAAAATAACAATAATAATAATGAAATTGAATACGAAAAGAGAAATAATGAGAAATTTGCTAAGAGATATTTATATGTCCATATGGAAATGGTGTAAAACAGAATTATGTTGTATAATTATGTTGTATAAATAATATTTTACTTGACTTGTAAAATTAATAATGGAAAGAGGTTTTATGTATTCAATGGTTAATGATGGTTTGTTTGTCTTTAAAATTAATAAAATTTGTTCCAAAAAAAAAAAAAGTAATATAATAGCCGCTCACCCATCAACACATCACACATGCCATTTAACAAGCTCTCTCTCACTTTGGGTTCTCCAGACTCGATGGCACAACTAGGTCTTCAGCACCATCCAGAAAAGTGTTAGAGTGGGGGACATTCTAATCTCTGTGTTGCCTACAGTATCTATGTGTTACAGGGAAAGCCATTTTGGTGTAGTGGTTAAGGCATCAGGCCAGAAACTGGGAGACTGTGAGATCTAGTCCCATCTTGGGCACAAAGCCTGTTAGGTATAACATTGATACCAAATATGGTTTGGGTGAATAAATAT